>NIVC01004562.1:0-41924 GCA_002269645.1 Macrostomum lignano
CAATGAAAACACAGCCTCTTATAAATCAGTCATTCACCTTTGGCCAATAGACTCAAAGCTTTCCCCCCCTAGCCATGCCTGTTCTGCAGTAGATGAGCGGCCAAGCTCCTGGATTAATTCAGTGCGTCTCCCTGTCCCCAAGCTTGTCCCAGGTCTCCCCCTGCTCCCCCATTGCTTTTTGTGTACACAGGGACATACAAAGCGTACGCGCGTGACCCTCCTAGTTGGCACCCCAGAACTGTACTCCATCAGCCAACAGCAGATCTGCTTGGCGGTTTTACTTCGGCTTAACCGCTGCCCTTCAACCCTCCCCGTCTCACCGCCGCCCCACCCGCGCCGCTTTTAGTTTCCTCCGGCCTCGCCACCTTTTCTTGTCTCTTCCCCTTGGCCCAAATTTGTCTCTCAGTCTTTCATCTCTCGCCCCCCTCTATTTCTCTCTTATCTCGACCTTCTATCTCCAATTTCCTTGCTCACACAGGCGTTGGCGGCATTCACTAGCCAAAGTTCCCATCGCTTCCACCCTCTCCCACTTCTCTATCCCAGCCTCCCAAATTTCATTCCGATTCTACCGCCTCTCTTCTCGGGCCCTACCGCATTAGCCTAGTTCTAACTGGTGCAGTCCGTGCCTGGTTTATTATTATTGAGTCGGCTAGCTAGACTAAATCTGCTGTTTAAGGTTTCGCTGAAATTATGGAAATATTTTGAATTAATATAATATATATTTCAATAAGCTATACTGTATTAATTCTCTTCTCCCTTTATAATGCATGCTTCACTATCATTATTTAAAATTTGCCTAGAGCTTTACAAACGCGAGAAGAGTGATGGGGGGAGTACAGAAATATTGAATGGTGGACGGATAAGGCTGTTAACGAGATGTCTCGTCTTATTTCTACATTGTTCGGGATAGGCCATGCGGTGCGCTTGCCCTGTAGAACAGCAAGAAGCAATGTGACAGGCCAGGCGGCAGTGGTGGAGAAGCATGAACTGCCCGCCCCCACTCGATTGGAAGCTCTGCTGGATGCTTCCTGCTTGCAGTTGGCGTGTGTGTTCGTCTCACTAGGATAGAGTCGGAACGAAGCTGGGAACGCACTGGGGAGCTCTCGATTGAGATGCTTATGAACTGGTCCAGTCTGAGGCTACTGCAGTTTTTTGGTCGCAGTTGTGAGGAGGAGAGAATAGGGAAGAACTTAAGAGAGAGAAAGGAACGAGGAATAGATGATGGGGAGCTTTGCTCTAATTACTGCTGCCCTACTTGTGGTGCACTGTTTCCTAGTCGTTTCTAGCCGCCAGCCGTGCCTCCCTGCCTCTCCTTCCTCTGCTCTAGTTAATTTTGAGTTTCTCCTCCGGCCAGTCGCGGCATGTCAGTCTTGTGCCGTCCAGCCAACCTATTCAAACAGGAACGAAGCGTCCAATCTAACTTCAGTCTGTGTTTGCTTATGAGTAGGCTAATACCTGCCTACCGGTTCGGTTCCTAAATTTTGTAGTTTTTTGTAAGAAACCGCAACCATAGCGTAATTAGCGGGCTTCCGTGTACCCCTTATGTTGGTATCCGATTTCCGATTTCTATCATAGCTGCGTTGGAAGTTTCCCTGTCCTCCAAAGATATTTTACTGCCTTTACTCTAATCCTTGAGATCACCCTCTACTCGCTTGCGAATCACCCTCTACTCCCTTAAGAATCACCCTCTACTCCCTTAAGAATCACCCTCTACTCCTTAAGAATCACCCTCTACTCCCTTGAAATCACCGTTTACTTCCTTGAGATCACACTCTACTCGCTTGAGAACCCCCCCCCCCCTACTTCTTTGGGAAACACCCTCTACTTTGAGAATCACCGCTACTCGCTTGAGAAGCACCCTCTACTCGCTTGAGAAGCACCCTCTACTCGCTTGAGAATCACCCTCTACTCCCTTGAGATCACCCTCTACTCGCTTGCGAATCACCATCTACTCCCTTAAGATCACCCTCTACTCCCTTAAGAATCACCCTCTACTCCCTTGAAATCACCGTTTACTTCCTTGAGATCACACTCTACTCGCTTGAGAACCCCCCCTACTTCTTTGAGAAACACCCTCTACTTTGAGAATCACCGCTACTCGCTTGAAAAGCACCCTCTACTCGCTTGAGAAGCACCCTCTACTCGCTTGAGAAGCACCCTCTACTCGCTTGAGAATCACCCTCTACTCGCTTTAGAATCAGTATCTACTCATCAGAAACTCGCCCTCTGGCCTCTACTTTTCTCAATGAAGAATCCCACTATATTTCCGAGAGAATGGCTCTCTACTCTACAAAAAACCCCCAACTTCTCATTCGCTATTGAAGCTCCTGCACTGTTAGATATTGAATTTAGAGTTCAACCAACCCAGCCTATGGGAGCGTGGGAGCGTGAAAAACTGTCAACTGCTGCTGCTGCTGTCGCTGCGAATCGCGCGTGTCTTTGCTTCGTTTTTTAGCCCCTGTTTTCCTCCCATCGCAGGATTTCTCCCCGGCTATAATCCTCTTCCATCCATACTGTTCCTCTTGCGCCGCTAATATCTTGTCGTCCTCGTCGTCGTATGAAATCTTTTCCCTTCCTTCCCATTCTCTCTCTCTCTCGATCGACCCGGCCCGACCCGAGTCTCTCAGAAATGACGGGTTGCGTTTAGTCGAAATTGGGTTCGAGAAAGGAGCGAGAGGGAGAGAAAGTGAAGGATAGAAGATTTCGCTCGACTACTCGCTGCATTTGCTGTTACTGAGAAAACATACTAGGCACAGGGAGTGTCAAGGATCCGCATTATTTATCCCCTACTATCCTCTCGGTTCGTTCGTGCCGCAGTGCCTAGGCTTTGGGTTTGCTTGCCGGCTTAATAAAGCTTCGAAAAGTCTCCGGGAGCAGATGAGAGGGAGAGAGAGCAAGAGAGATTTCTGCCCTGTCTTGTCGCGTCGCGTCTCTCTGTCCAAGTGTAATTATTTTGGCACGTATATCTTTGAGAGTGTGAATATAGTTGGCTAGTCTATATATATTTATCTTATAGGTTTGCATATTTATACATGTGACACAAGTAAACGAATGAAGAATTAATAGTTGAGCTCTGGTTCATGGTGCTGTAGTGGAGTAGCAGCTTTGAGATATTCAATGATCTAATTCAAGGTCAATTAACATGTACAAATTTTTATTTTTATTTAGCACTATTCGTTAGAGAAAAAGCCGAGAACAATTGACATTTAATGTTTTCTCCAAGGACTTCTCAAGTAAAAGGACCGGAAATTACGTTTCTTAAAGAATGTTTTTGAGGTTGGTTTTCGCCGAAAAATATACTGCGGAGATAGGAACTATTTTCATTTTTTCAGCACAAAAATTCTTATTGCATTCGATAGGAGGCAGACCCAATGTTCATCTTTTGATACGACGTGCCCTTTTTATAGCTCTATTGATATTCGTTTAGAAAAATAGGATTCTATGTTTTTTTTCTACGTACATTTCCTTGTACCTGAAAATCAAAGAAATGCATGGCACAGCTCGAATCTTTGGTTTTATGAATCTATTTTATCATCTATGTTACACATTGTTACACAGTCAGCTAAGAACGTTAATTAACCATTTCAATGGTTTTTAGGCACAGGACATATGTAATTGTACGTAGAATAAAAAAATCACATATAATCCTAGCTTTTTTTAACGAAAAGCTTTATAAATCTGAAAACAGCCATCAAACTAGGGGCCAGCAATTCCCGTGATCACACTGCTTGAGGCGTATATGGTTCGTCCCTGTGCATTAATCCAGTCACGTGACTTTGATAGCTCTCAGTTGATGTCGGTGTGAAATAGCCTTTAGTATCCAAGTATGTCACAATCATTTTTGAGGCTTTCCTTTTAACTGGCAAATGTCTTTTTTAGGGTTTTTGTGTCATAACGTGTATCATGACGCCAAATTAATTTTGGCATACAAATTTCTGAATTTGAGCTCTGTAATTTATATTTCATTTGAAGCATCATTAATATCGTTTCAGTCTCGAGATTGAGAAGTATCGTCGCTAAATGCTGCGGACCGCAATCTAAAACGGGCTGAATCGAACTGTTTGCATTTATTTGTCTAGCTGTTTTAACAGCGACAGTCGTATCCCTGTTAATGTCATAATTTACACATAAGTGTTTTCGTGTTCAAATATACAAGTTTTTGAGTCTTGATATTGATTTTATGTTCCTTTAAGAGACTGTGTTATTTTTTTTAAACTGTTACAATTCCCAAGCTATAGATAGCTTGTCTCGTTATTGAGTACCTTCGTATGTTAGAGTAGTTAGACTTTGGCCTAAAATAGCAAAGTATAAAGTAGATCCTTTACACTGCCATGGCAGAGTAGAAAGTAGATCCTTTACACTGCAATGGCAGAGTAGAAAGTAGATCCTTTACACTGCCATGGCAGAGTAGAAAGTAGATCCTTTACACTGCCATAGGAGAGTAGAAAGTAGATCCTTTACACTGCCATGGCAGAGTAGAAAGTAGATCCTTTACACTGCCATGGCAGAGTAGAAAGTAGATCCTTTACACTGCAATGGCAGAGTAGAAAGTAGATCCTTTACACTGCCATGGCAGAGTAGAAAGTAGATCCTTTACACTGCCATGGGAGAGTAGAAAGTAGATCCTTTACACTGCCATAGGAGAGTAGAAAGTAGATCCTTTACACTGCCATAGGAGAGTAGAAAGTAGATCCTTTACACTGGCATGGCAGAGTAGAAAGTAGATCCTTTACACTGCCATAGGAGAGTAGAAAGTAGATCCTTTACACTGGCATGGCAGAGTAGAAAGTAGATCCTTTACACTGGCATGGCAGAGTAGAAAGTAGATCCTTTACACTGGCATGGCAGAGTAGAAAGTAGATCCTTTACACTGGCATGGCAGAGTAGAAAGTAGATCCTTTACACTGCAATGGGAGAGTAGAAAGTAGATCCTTTACACTGCAATGGGAGAGTAGAAAGTAGATCCTTTACACTGCCATAAGAGAGTAGAAAGTAGATCCTTTACACTGCAATGGGAGAGTAGAAAGTAGATCCTTTACACTGCGATTGGGGGTGGAATTATGACTTCAGTCCTGGAACTTTTATGACGCACAGTGTAAGTCTTTTACACTGCCATGGGAGAGTAGAAAGTAGATCCTTTACACTGCAATGGGAGAGTAGAAAGTAGATCCTTTACACTGCCATGGGAGAGTAGAAAGTAGATACTTTACACTGCCATGGGAGAGTAGAAAGTAGATACTTTACACTGCAATGGGAGAGTAGAAAGTAGATCCTTTACACTGCCATAGGAGAGTAGAAAGTAGATCCTTTACACTGCCATAGGAGAGTAGAAAGTAGATCCTTTACACTGGCATGGCAGAGTAGAAAGTAGATCCTTTACACTGCCATAGGAGAGTAGAAAGTAGATCCTTTACACTGGCATGGCAGAGTAGAAAGTAGATCCTTTACACTGGCATGGCAGAGTAGAAAGTAGATCCTTTACACTGGCATGGCAGAGTAGAAAGTAGATCCTTTACACTGGCATGGCAGAGTAGAAAGTAGATCCTTTACACTGCAATGGGAGAGTAGAAAGTAGATCCTTTACACTGCAATGGGAGAGTAGAAAGTAGATCCTTTACACTGCCATAAGAGAGTAGAAAGTAGATCCTTTACACTGCAATGGGAGAGTAGAAAGTAGATCCTTTACACTGCGATTGGGGGTGGAATTATGACTTCAGTCCTGGAACTTTTATGACGCACAGTGTAAGTCTTTTACACTGCCATGGGAGAGTAGAAAGTAGATCCTTTACACTGCAATGGGAGAGTAGAAAGTAGATCCTTTACACTGCCATGGGAGAGTAGAAAGTAGATACTTTACACTGCCATGGGAGAGTAGAAAGTAGATACTTTACACTGCAATGGGAGAGTAGAAAGTAGATCCTTTACACTGCGATTGGGGGTGGAATTATGACTTCAGTCCTGGAACTTTTGACACACAGTGTAAGTCTTTTACACTGCCATGGGAGAGTAGAAAGTAGATCCTTTACACTGAAATGGGAGAGTAGAAAGTAGATCCTTTACACTGAAATGGGAGAGTAGAAAGTAGATCCTTTACACTGACATGGGAGAGTAGAAAGTTCATCCTTTACACTGACATGGCAGAGTAGAAAGTAGGCCCATCGCTATAAATAAGTAGAATTGAAAGTAGAACCGTTGCTGTCAATTCTCAATGAAGTGGATCCGTCGCCTTAAAAATGAGCCGAACTCCCAATGACAGCTGAATGATTTCGCATTGCTGCTACCCGCATTCGGTTATCCGCCCATCGCGGGCTACCAGCCGATGCCTGGCCGGCTCGGCCAGCAACTGCTTCATCATCAGCATCATCTTCATCATTCCATGCTGGCTCAACAGCCTGGCGCTGTTGGAGTCCAGACGGCAGCCCAGTCGGCAATGGTTAGCGGCACAGGCGAAATCGATAAGAAAGGCGAGCCGTACTGCAAAGCTGTGTACGCTGTTGCGGAGCGCTATTTGAAACACATGTCGCCTGAACAGCGCGAAGATATGCGCAAATTATTCAATTCGTGGAAGAATGCACCAGATAAGCTTGACGTTAGTTTCATGTACAAATTAAGCGGTTGGCGCGCCGTCTACACATTGAATCTGTTTCGCAGTCGAATTCAGACAGTTTGGTTCTCGTTGAAACAGTTGCTATCCAGCCAGAGCGGTATTGGGCCGCAGTTGGCCGAGATTTTGAATCGCACCCAGCGTATTGTCAGCATCGGCTGCGGCCCTGGTCCTTGCATAGCCTCCATCCTTATCGCACTCCGAGACTACGTCGGATTCACCAAGTACGTTAAGCTGATTGGCATCGACCAGTTCATTGGCTGGGGCCCGTATGTCACTTCGATGAATAGCGTTGAAGAGGCCGGTGCCAGTAGTGTCGAATTCTGGCACGAACGAGTAGAAGAGGCCACTATAGATTCGCTGCCAAATGCGGATGTGGCTATAATGTCTTACACTGACGCAGCTATTCATACGCCAAAGTTCTGGGAGACGATGCGCATGAAATTTGCTTTCATCCTGGTGCTAGACCAGCGCAAAGGCGCTCTGTCACGCGAGTTGCAGCGCCAAGGATTCGGCCACTTCGAATACGAGTTCAAGGGTAGCAAGCGAGTGTTTTATTACATTAATCCGTTTGGCGAGTTTCTTAAGCTGGCTCACGGAGCCGGTGGCGGCGGCGCCCGCGGAACATTCGATGGAGCCGGTGGCTTGCGGGCAGGCGGAGCTGACGACGACGACGACGACAATGATTCTTCCGTGTTTGACGACGACAGCTCTCTGTCGACATCGTCGTCTTGCTCCGGCTCGTCCTATTCGTCAGATGAAGAAGAAGATAACGCAGCTTCTGCCGCTCTAGAAGATTCTGAAACGGTTGCTCGCGAAGTTGAACAGGTTGTGACGTTCCTGCTCGACAAAACCGAGGAGTCGCTGCTGCTTGGCCGCGACGAATCGATACGTCCGCACGCCGTCACCCCGGAGGAGATCGCCCTAGCCGCGGCGGTTGTCCGCCAGGCGGAGGCGCACGATCGAACAATTGATAAGCGGCGAGTTGTTGAAAACACCATTGACGTGTCGCTAGAACTGGAGGCCATCATCACCAAGGAGCTCGTGGCCGCTGTTGAAAGTATGAACGCGTCGGCTGCTGCCGCCGAAAACAGCAAATCGTCTTCTTCATCGACCAAGTCCAAGAAGCAGCACCGACAGTCCCGTCGAAGTCGCCAATCCAAGACAATGTTGGCGACCACAGTGGAGTTGGACGAAGACGAGCTGTCGACGCTGAACGACGCCAACAGTTCGAGCGACGCTACCATAGTCGACAAGAAGTCCTCAACTCAACAGTCTGCGCCGACATCATCGACGCCTGGTCGGCCAGCTGCACCAGCGCCGGTGTTTGTGTCGGTGCCAATCTCGCAGATCGCCGAACTGGAACAGGTTCGCCGTATCGAACAGGAACTCGGCCTGCCGTCGGTGCCAAAACGTAAAGTTGAAAATCTCAATCTGTCGCGCAATCGGCACAGAGCCCAGCTGAATAAGACTCAGCAGGACCAGCTAGTCAAAGCGCTACTACGCGACATGGGCGAAGATCCCGACGAGGCTGCCGCCGGACAAGGCAGCGGCAGCTCTAGTAGCAGCGACGACGAAGAAGAAGAAGAGAACGAGAATGTCAACGAGCTGTGCGACGCTGATATTGAGGAGAAGTACTTTCCAAAGCTTGACAAATCGGCTGCTGGTAGCGGCGCAAAGGCCGCTTCTTCAGCAGCAGCAGCTACAATATCAACAACTACAGCAGTCTCGGTGTCGCAGCCGACCCAGTCGAAACCAACGCTGGCACCGACACCGATGAATAAAGTCGGCGTCAGCGCTGCAGCGACAGCCGGCGGCGGCAGCGAACGAGTCCTATCGGTGAAGATGCCGGAGTGGGCGCAGTCTCTCATCCACAGCTGGTCAGGCGAGTCGTCTGGCCACATTCTCAGCGCTTCTCGCCGACCCGGCGCCGGCGGCAATAAATCTGCCTGTATTATCAACCTGACTGGCGGCCCGATGCCGCCTATTGGAGCAGTCGGTCCCAGCAGGCCGATGCAAAATCAGCAGCAGCAGCAACAGCAATGGCGCAGTCCAGCGCCTAATAATAATCCCCAACGCCAACCGGCTCCATTGGTGCATTCGCCTGGCGGGCCGATTTCAACTGGCTATCAGCAGCGCCCAGTCATGGCCCCGCCGACTATGCCACCTCGGCCTTCGCTTGCGCAGGGCTATCAGCATCAGGGCCAAGCTGCGGAGCCGCCAAGCCAAGTCGCTGGCTATCCAGCCAAGCCCGCTGCCGCCGCCGCAGCCTCCGCGCCTTTGTCGGCAGCCGCCGCCAGACGGATGACTGAAGACGAGCGAATCCTTGAAGAGGAGACCCAGAAATTTCTCGAACGGATGGGCGTTATTAAACCGAGCGGAGGCGGCGGCAGCAGCGGTGGCAGTCGGGAACGCGACAGGGACCGGGACCGAAATCGAGATCGGGATCCGGACTATGGGCGCGGTCGGGATAGAGATCGATTTAGTCGCCGGCGGCAACTGTCCTCGCAGCGACGCTCGCCGCCCCGATCCCCGCCTCGATCCCCGTCTCGGTCGCCGTCTGAATCACCGAAGCAGCAAAAGCAGCAGAGGGTGCCGCGATCGCCGCCTCGATCGCCCAGGTCGCCGCCTTCGTCGCCGAAGCGACGTCGACAATCGTCGCCGCCGCCGCCGCCGCCGAAGTCTTCGCCACAGCGGCAGCAGCCTCTGGCAGCCGCTACGGCTGCCACGGTGTCGCCAGTGGCCAGACAGACCAGTCTGGTCTCTGTTGTCGTTGCAGCCGATGCCGGTTCTGGCGGCGGCTCCGTGTCGAATTCTTCGTCGACGTTGAAGCGATCGTCCCGACAGCGGCAAGCCAGCGCCAGCAGCGGCAGCAGTAAACGGCAGAAACTGCCGAAGCCTTCCCCCGAGAGTAGCCGAGATCAGGTCAAGGACAAACGACGGTCGGCCGAACTCAAGAAGGAACGCGATAAAGAGAAAGAAAAAGAAAAGGAAAAAGAGAAAAAGAAGCGACACGAACAACGCCAGCTTGAGGAGAAAAAGAAGAAGAAAAAGCATCACCAGCATCATCATCATCATCACCGCGGCAGTGCCGAGAAGGACAAGCGACAGTCCTCAAAGTCGGTTAAAACAAAGGACAAAGGCAGCGCCAACAACAGGATCGACTCGCCCGACCTGCGGGCACTCGAGGATCTGGAATTTGTTAGCGAAGATTCTGATCTTGAGCAGTTGAACTATGCTCACCAGCTGGCTGCAGAAGCGGCGGCTAAAAAGCAACAGCAGCAGGTTCTTAACGGAACCAGCGATAATAAGCGAATCAAATCAAAGCGATAAAATCAACATTTCAAAATGCATTGATGACAGCGACCTGGCTATTAAATAAAAAAACACAAATGCCTACTCTTTGAAATATGCATTTACTCGCGCATTCATGCCTACCAAAAACTCTTAATAAGCGCTTTTACATGCGTCTGTGCGTATGTGTCTATCACCGGTGCTTCATTCAAGCGTCATGTAATAATTATTATTTTAACAAGGTTATTTAGGGAAAATCATATATGGTCGTATTATATAGTTGCTGTGTATCGCAGATACCAGAATAACTACTAGATGTTGTCCCTCGCAATTAAAGCTGTCGAAAGTAGTTGCGTCTACTCTTTTTTCAGTAGTTTGTCTGCGCAGTGTCACTAAAATTTCAAGTGGCAGCTAAAATTTGCGGCCTCAAGAACATATGTGGTTAAGAACAAGCTTTTAATTCGGTGTACACAAGTAAACACAAAACGAACTAAACTCAGTCTGGGGGCAGGCCTAATCTGGCTCAGCCAATGGGAGAGCAGTAAGGAGAGAGGTCGAAGTCAGACACACGAAACTCAGTCTAGGCCTAGGGGGAAGGCCCAATTTAGCTCAGCCAATGGGAGAGCAGTAAGGAGAGAGGTCGGTCGAAACTTAGCCTAGGGGGTAGGCTCAACCTTGCTCAGCCAATAGGAGAGCATTACTCGTAAGGAGAGAGATCAAAAGTTAGACACAATCGGGCAAGAGAGAAGCCAAGAAAGGCCTGGCTAGGGGCCGCCATCCCTTTTCTCTCTTGCTCGCTATGCATACACTGGGTTTGGATTTTTATTTCTTTCATTTCTTTGTTAAGAATTTTCGGGTCTGATGCTGGGAGTCGGTAAAACAAGATGAAGATGCTAATCTAATGGTTCCGCTTGCAGAAAGCCAGAGACAATTTAAAAAAAACTTGAAAAAAAATCTTTTATAATGTAATCATTTTTTCTCATATAGGCAAAAACGCTATTTTGCTACTGAAAACAGAGTAGATAAGCGCATTTTGCAAGTGACATCTATCAATAGTTATTCTAGTATCTGTGATATGTATCGAATTCTTTTGTTGCAAAAAGGTTTCTTTAAAAAGACAAAAAAATTCTATAACAGATAACCCTTTCAATTTCCCATTTTGTCTAAGTTACAAAATCACAATATGTGTTGCTTTGTGTAGATACACAACTCCTAACTTCATTAAAACAATTTTTAGATTTCAAAATGTGTTTGTTTAAAGCTTTGATTGCCTTTCATATTGCGATAATTGATGGTATTTTTTATTATACAGTGTTCGATTCGAATATATGTTCTCTCTGTTTATATTGTGTCTCTTAAAGTCCTATTGCAGTCTGCTAGCTCTACTGAGACTGGGGTAACCCTCAGTACAAACTACAAAGGCTGTATACTTACTATGTAAGCCAGGACCCAGTTTATTTTCAGCAAAATTAATATGCGGTTTAGTTACATTGGATGAGAACTTGTGTATAGATTACCTTGTCCTTTGGATTCACTCAGTACTAGCTTCTGCCTGTCTGTGCCTGTCTGTCTTTGAGGTCTGTCTTAGTGTCTTAGTGTCTTAGTGTCTGTCTGTCTGTCTGTCTACATGTCTGTCAGTCAGTTTTATTGTACAGACTTATCTCGCTACAAACACACTTTGAATCCAATGGTTGTCTCAACTTCAACTTTCAATTTATTATCCATTATTCTTAATGGAATTATTTATAAGCAAAATTAAAAAACCACAAGGACTGTTTATCACAGCCAGTCAAGTTCTAGAACCTATATCGCTGATTAAGCCAGTTTGCACACGTGGTGTCCCATTAATTTTTTTCTGTTTTAAATTATTTCTTCTAGGTATTTTTTGCTTAGAAGACCCACCCGTATGAAGAGTTTAGAATTTGTCTGTTTTATTAATTAATTCCTTTCGCACGCTACTGAAGAAATTGGAAATTTGCAAGTAGTATATAATAGCCTCGCGCGCTGCTTGTTCTGCGTTGCCATGGGCAAATTATCATGCTGCATCATCTTATAGCCTTGGCTTTGTCTGTTTTTTTTATTACTAAATTTGCTGTTTGCGTAGTTAAGCTGCTTAAGGTAATAATAAATACAATTATTGGCTACTTGTAAGACAAGTTTTTTCCTATATTACTGAAGAACTAATGCTTTTTGTGCAATGATAATTTCATTTTTTGACCTTTAGTTGGGATATAATGCTTAAATGCACAGGCTGTGTATTTTGGCTCGACTTGCCTGTTTATTTCTTAGTTCATCTGCACTGGTCTATTTTCTCTTCAGTCTTGTTATTTTCTTACTTTCTCCTTCGCTGCCTTCCGATTCAAAGACATGCAATAAGCGATTGTCTATGGTTGAAACCTTTGCAGTTTTACAACTCGTACTCGGTCTAGGATATTTTACGCACTTGAAAAACATAGATGAAGGAATATCAAATACATGCAACTCAGGCTCCCGTAATTTCCTCACTAAATCGTGGGTGAAATAATGTAAGATTACTACTAGGCTTTCGTAGTAAGCCTAGTAAGCCTAGTAGTAGGCATATTGTCCCATGACTGAGCGTGCGTTGAAAAAATTCTTCGTCACAGCACTGTACTTTATTATCTGCACGCTTTTTGTTCCTGCAGCTAGGAGTTCCTACCATAGACATTTTCTTAGTGACCATAGACAATTTCTTGCTATGCACAAGCTTCTGATCGTGAGTTTGGCCCCATATGGATTCATTGTTTAGCAATTTGACGATCATTATTCACATTTTTAATGCAGAACAATCCATTACTACAAACAATGCATTGTCTGTAGGATCGTCAAACAGAAAAACAATGCAAAGAATCAGCGGTCGCAGTGCGTGACAACGGTAGGCGCAAGCCATAGACAATCGTTGTCACGCACTGCGACCGCTGATTATTTATCCATTATTTCCTAACGGCATGACGGCCGGTGAGATCTCCCACCATTTGGAGTGGGCCGACGTTGAGAAGCTTGTAGACGAGCAGTTACGTCTCCAAGCAACTAGTGTGGACGACAACGAGGAGCTGAACCGCCTATTCGACTCCATCCCTGATTTGAACGACGACTTGGCCTCGATCGACCTTGACGCATCAATCCGGGCGCTGGAGCAAGAGACCGATGTAAATCGTCTAAGAAGCATGAGGCTCAATACGTCGCGAAATTTCGCGATTTCTTGGTCAAGTATCCGCACCTGCGCGTCGATTTGGACACCTCGCAACCTGAGGAGCTGAGCGTTGGCCTGCGCTACTTTTACGGCACTCTTCGCAAGACTGATGGCCAGCCGGATGCTCCTAGCAGCCTCGTGTGCATTCGCGCTGCCTTGTTCCGCTACCTGATGAAGAACCGGGGCATCAATAAACGTTGCTTGCAAACTGCTGTTTTTTGTGGCGCTGTACGCTATTATCTGCACGCTTTTTCATTATCTGCACGCTTTTTTCATTATCTGCACGCTTTTTTGGCTAAGCCGCATAGGGTTGGGCCATAGACTGTAAGATTAATGCACGCTTTTTAACAAAAAACGCACGCTCAGTCATGGGACAATTTTCTATAAGATTTATTAGATCCACAGTGATTAGATCTATAAGATCTAAATGCAAATTTCGACAATTAAAACGGGACGCCATAGACATTCAAGCCAGGCCACATCACACCCTAGTCATGGACTTAAGCAGTTTAGCAAATTCTTCCCCACTTGGCTGGGCCGTGTCTGTCTATGGTTCAATGCTTTTTTCATTTCTTTGGCCCGGTCCAAGTTTGTAAAAAATAAGTTTTTTCCGTTTCTTTCTGTCTATGGCCCAAAGTCCCCGGCTAAGAGCTCGCTTCTAGGCCTCAGCCAAGAAACGAGCTCCTCAGCCGAGGAATTCGGGCCAAAGAAGGGAAGAAACGGAAAGAACTTATACGTCTACTGAGGGAGGCTTGGCCATAGACTATAACTTTGGACATTCAATATGGGAAAAAGCCATTCAAAACGGGAATCGGACTGAGATTTTATAGCTCTCTGTTTGCTCGTCTTTGGCCTGAAGGCGACCCCAATTCAATGGCGCCAACAATTCCTGTAGCAGATTGCCAGCGGCTGATTGATGCGATCGAACAAGGGTCCTCCATCGCAGGAAGCTGCAAGAATCTTGCAAATCAAGAAAACAACCGCATTCCGAATCGCTGCCAACTTTCGACTCTATGGCAGAGTGCAGAATCCCTTCCTCGCGGTGGTCGGAAGGAAGGATTGTGCAAGGCCGGTCAGGAAATGAGAATTCTTGGATGAGAAACTCGATGAAAATCCTTTCCTGACGCTCAAGGGATTCTGAGTTACTTTTGTTTTGCATCCGGTAACGGACACTTTGCTCACTTTTAAATACTCCAGTGGCCCGGAGATATAAAAATACATTAAATTGGCCGAATTCCCGTTTTGAATGACTTTTCCCCATTTAGATTGTCCATTCCACATTCTATGGTTGTGTACCTCGTATTACCAAACAGCTGTCCTGTTTGATTGTCAAAAATACCATTTAGATCGTCAAAAGCGATACTACAAGTATTGGTTTTTGCGAGCTATCTCAGCCAAGGAGCAAGCAAACTCATCCATCCCATAGATTTCAATACGACGAAGGAGGTGGTTTGAACCATAGACTATCACGTTTTTTCAACCAAACTCATCCAACGGGCGAGCAATCTCAGCCATAGCTTGTTTATTAAGCGAAAAATTTAATTGGTTCGTATATAAGAGACTTTATGATAGAGCAGCACATCAATCTTGCTTGATTCCTCCCTTATTCCGCCACGTTGGAGAGCAGCAATTCTTCCAGTAGCTACGTAAGTCCGGATTATATGTCTGGACGTCTTCAGCTTTATCCGAGAATGCGTGAAGCAGTGCTCAAATTTTGTCCGTCATTCCATGCGTTGATTAGCTTCTCTCTGTCGGAGTTGGATGTTTGTCGCAACTGAGCCATCGGAGGAGGAGGAAAGAAAGAAGGGAAGAGGAAATGAATGGGCAGACAAGCTATGGCTGAGATTGCTCGCCCGTTGGATGAGTTTGGTTGAAAAAACGTGATAGTCTATGGTTCAAACCACCTCCTTCGTCGTATTGAAATCTATGGGATGGATGAGTTTGCTTGCTCCTTGGCTGAGATAGCTCGCAAAAACCAATACTGCTTTTTGCTTTGTTCGCGATATACATTTGCCTTCTGAGACGAACATTTCTATACTGAAATGAACATTTAAACATCTTCCACGGAAATAATTTAGATTTCCCTACATGTACCTTACATGTAAAGGTTTTGAAAGTTACCAACTGTTAACGATAATTTGATAAGCGACACAGCTAGTTTTTTAATTCTAAAAACGCATATTGCACACATTAATGACAAATCAACTCTTTAAAATCTGTTTAAAACACCAATCTTATTAACTCGATGCTTGAAGTATCTTCTGTTAGGATTGACCAATACGAGTATATGACAATTCACCACGGCAACTGACAAGTACAGACCAAAATTCTTGGTCAATAAACTTGTATAAAATCACATCGAACCAGCTTCAAATGATGTCTAAAAAATGACTAAATGGTGCATAAGTCGGTCGCCAATTACCAAGATTTATATTATAGTTAAACTACTACACAAGGACGCCACACGCATGCACAGCTCCCGCCTGTGGAGCCGTGTGCACAGGCGGTTAGTTTCAACAATATATTTGATGTCTATGGAGAACAGACAGAAAAGCACATTGTTAATGCAGATGCGCAGACAATGGCAATGCACTGTTTTTATGCGCTTAATAGCAGCCTTTGAAACAGGTTGGCGAGAAGTCTAGTTAAAAAACAATTGAGGACACAGCCCGAGCAAGAATGTAACGAATTTCATGAAGACCGACGTGCAAACATGAATCGAACTATTAAAATGGTACTAGCTACTTATAGTAGTATAGGAAATGACGGGAATGGAAAAAGAGGGGACGGCGATATCTGCCCAAAAATGGCACGGAATGTTGATGATGATAATAAAGTAGGAATGCATGCGATCTATTACAATTAAGTAAATACAATCAATTGTTTTATTTAAGTCTCGGACGCAGGACAAAAGCCTGGTTTAATTTTTGACTACGAGCATTTCTGTGGGTGCAAAATGGACCCTAAGTAAGCGTGAGCATTAATAGCTACTAATATAATTACTGTCATTATACGCATGCTTGGGCGCAACCTTGGGATTCACCCGGCCGTTTCTATTGGCAACACATGCATGTAAGTCGCTATTGGCTGAGAGCAGTCACGTGACTACTGTTCTGTCCAATAGCGACTTACATATGTGTGTTGCCAATAGAAACGGCCGGGCGAATCCCAAAGTTGCGCATGTTAAAATTTATACGGATATCAGTACTGATGTGAAGTTGCTTAAAGAAATTAATTAAGAACTATGCCTTAGGCTACCCTACATATCACCCCAAATGTACAACAACCGGCTAAGTGTACACTAACCCACCCTTAGATGTACACTAACCTACCCCTAGATGTACACTAACCCACCCCTAGGTGTGCACTAACCCACCCTTAGATGTACACTAACCCACCCCTAGATGTACACTAACCCTTCCCCTAGATGTACACTAACCCACCCCCTACATTAACACACGCCCAACGCTATGCCCAAACATTCTTGCGAAATTAAAAGTCAAAGTAAGCACAGAAGAATACAAAAAATTCTCTTCTGGACGGAGTGGAAGTTAAAAAACTGAGAGAACAGAATGGACGCAAGTCTACTAAAAGAGCATTGCAAACGAATGACAATTGAAAATTTATATATGTGAACACAGTTCAAAAACATCAGAATGGACGGGGCCTAGGGCGACAAATGAGACGCTAAAAAATCGAACTCAAAAATCTAAATTACACAGAATCATATGCAAAAGCCAAAGAGGACGGTTCTCATGAGAAAAAAAGCAACTCAAGACGGACATAATGCGCAAAGGCATTGATACTATGGAATGTAGTTAACTCATGGTATCACAACAATTCAAATCTGACAATGTTGGGCTTCTGTCAAACAATATACATACATGTTGCGAGAGATTTTTGTGTTTTTTCAAACTTATCACAATATATTTCGACATGCAGAAAATATGCAAGAAAAACTACAATGAGTATTATTATTTAATAGTAATTAGCTACCTAAGGAATTCCAGTTCCATTTTGTTTAACTCGAGTGATACGGAAATCTTTAATTACGAGCGTAATTAAAAATTAAAAGTGCAATGCATGGAAGAATTCGCGTACGAGTCAGGCCTTTTACTGTATGAGAATGTGAATGTTGAAACCCATTTTTTAACATCTATTGATAGATTTGTACTCTTAGCCCTTGGTTCGGTAAGTAGCTATCTTAAGCTGGAGTAGGAAAAAGGATATTCAGGGGGAGATGCTGTCTCTCAGCTGGGGGTATTCAGAGGGAGATGCTGTCTCTCAGCTGGGGTATTCAGAGGGAGATGCTGTCTCTCAGCTGGGGGTATTCAGAGGGAATGCTGTCTGCTTCATGGCTACACATCCCCATAACGTAAACAAAACAGATAATAAAAAAACGATATAAAAAGTACATAAAATAAAAAGTACAGAAGTGAATTACAACAATGAGGCAACTTCGCCTAACAATTGAGCAGCTGAGCTGTTATTGGCAACTGAGAGTCCAGCTGTGGCGGTAGCGCCACCACCTGCCAGATCCAATGGCGGCAGTCTGCGGCCGCAGATGCTGTTGTCCGACAGGCGGGGATCGCGGCCGCAGACAAAGCGACGTCGAATTGAGGCGGGCGGTGGGACAGCCGTAGTAGCGGCGGCGGTCAGGCTGGGTGCGCGCGTGAAGTGCGTTACTTAGATACTACTGTCAAACTGGCTAATAAGTAGTGCGTTCTGCTTTTTAGAAACTGAAGTGTCTCTTTTGATACAAAAACCGAAAAAGTGACCAATTGGAAACTACTGACAATGGGATGATATTATGAGGGCGATGACCAATCATCATGAAGGGAAGACCAATCAGCATGAAGGGGATGACCAATCAGCACGTAGGGGATGACCAATCAGGATGAAGGGGATGACCAATCAGGATGAAGGGGATGACCAATCATTATGAAGGATATGACCAATCATTATGAAGGGGATGACCAATCATTATGAAGGAGATGACCAATCATTATGAAGGAGATGACCAATCATTATGAAGGGGATGACCAATCATTATGAAGGGGATGACAAATCATCGTGAAAGCTATGACAAACCATAACAGAAAGGAGGAAGTTGTATGCATAAAATGAAAAGACAGCTGTTGGAACAATACAGACTATTTTTTGTTTAGTCAGATAGAGATACTATTTTAAATTGCAGGGAAGATCTGAAAGAAGACTAGCGCCATTATTAATTAATGCTATATATTTCAATACGTTTTACTACTAGGGGCCCGAGCAACTGACTGTAAAACGAAGAACGCAATGCAACACTATGAAAATTAGATACCCAGTTACTGAAACAAAGTCAGTGCATAAACACAGACTGTGGTGTGCGAAAGGTAAAGGTAACACATAGTACGGACATTGATGCTTTGCTTCAATAAGCAAGCTTTGTCAAACTCTTCAGCTAATTAGTTATTCGTATGCAAAGTATAAACATAGGCCGGAAGTCTGGAGCGCTAATTTAATACTCGAACTAATTTAAATATGCGCTCATTTCAGATTCTTTGGTATGGCCTGTTGCTCACGATAGCTACATCTTATTCATCTAATTTCGGGGTGTGAAGAATATTTATGAACCTCCTCCTCTGTGGTAAATTAAGTTGCAAAATGTGACAGCTAAGATGTGAATGAAGCTCCAGGTGTGAATGAAACTCAAGGGTGCAAATGAAGCTGCAGGGTGTGAATGAAGCTCCAGGGTGTGAATGAAGCAATGACTATTTTGATCTATGAAGTTTCAAGATGTGAATTAAAAGGTTCCAAGATGTGAAGATTGAAGTTCCAGTATGTGAAAGAAGCATCAAGATGTGAATGAAGAGGCTTCAAAATGTGAATGAGGAAGCTCTAAGATGTGAATGAAGAGGCTTCAAAATGTGAATGAGGAAGCTCCGAGATGTGAATGAAAAGGCCCCAAAATGTGAATGAGGAAGCTCTAAGATGTGAATGAAGAGGCTTCAAAATGTGAATGAGGAAGCTCCGAGATGTGAATGAAAAGGCCCCAAAATGTGAATGAGGAAGCTCCGAGATGTGAATGAAAAGGCCCTAAGATGTAAATAAAGTTCTAATATACGTGTAAACAGTTTCAGGAAGTGAACAAAATGCCAAGAGACTCGGCAAGCCGGGGCATCCCACACTCTCCAAGCCAAAAATGCTCACCAGTCGTTATGATTAAAAGCAGCTCCGAGCTGTCTCGCAGCGGCCACAGAAGATGTGGAAGACCCACCGCCGCCACCGCGCACTGGGGCAACATCGAACAGGCGCCTGAGCGAGTCCTCCGAATCGAACGCCGAACAGACCAGCACCGTGCTGGAGCCGGCCGGGGCGGCGGTCGACGTTGGCGACTTGCAATTAGACGAAGATTTACCGGCAGCCGCTAGCGATTTGGGCAAATGGCCTTGCGTTGGGGGTAGCGAGAATGTCGGATTTGTTAATCACTTGTCTATACGCGTGTCTTTTAGCCTTCTCAACTAGTCCATTGCTTCATTCTTATCTATCATTCATCTACTTCTTATCTGTTCTTTAGTTACTTCTCACCTGTTCTTTAGCTACTTCTCACATGTTCTTTAGTTATTTATCACCTGTTCTTTAGTTACTTCTCATCTGTCCTGAAGTTACTTCTCACCTTTTATTTATCTACTTCACACCTGTCCTTTAGTTAATTCTCACCTCTTATTTATCTACTTCACACCTGCCCTTTAGTTACTTCTCACCAGTCCTTTAGTTACTTTTCACCTGTTCTTTATCTACTTCTTACCTGTCCTCTATCTACTTCTTACGTGTCTTTTTTTCTACTTCTCACCTGTTCTTTATCTACTTCTTACCTGTCCTTTATCTACTTCTTACGTGTCTTTTTATCTACTTCTCACCTGTCATTTATCTACTTCTCACTTGTCCTTTATCTTTTCTCACCTGTCCTTTATCTCCTCACCTGCCCTTTATCTACCGGTACTTCTCACCTGTCCGTTGTCTTTTTCTCACCCGTCTTTCTCAATTACCAGCTATCCTCCGCTACAAACACACAGAAAAAGGAAACAATCAAGCCAAGCCTTCTCACCAGCCAAATCCAGCGGCGGCAGGGCCGGACTGTACATGGGCACATTGGGCTCTATCCAGATGGACGGCGGCAGGTGTCGACATCGCATCGGCACGCTGGCCGCCGCCATAGCTGGCCGGGACAGTCGAGTTGCTCGAGACTGAAGCGGCTGCGGCTGCTTCTGGGGCTGCTTCTCCTGAGTCCTGTCTTCTTCAACGTCTGGCAGTTGTTTTCCACAACAAGCTTGAAGGATCCGACGATGACGCCGGTGCTGCTCGTCGAATTCCATTTCAAATTCGTCAATAAAATCGTCGTCTCCTCTGCCTGTTAAAATTGACGATCGAGGCGAGGGCGACGCTGTTGGCGAGTCGGCAATCAAGGAATTCGACGTTGTTGGCGTGCCGAGACCCGAATCGGCGTCTGCCTCTGCGGACATGTTCGAATCCGCCTGGTGCTGCCGTATCATGGACCTGGTGGCGCTGTCCATGCAGCAAAGTTTAGAGTACTGTATGTAAGACGTGCAGCTGCGTTGTGCACTGCTCACTCTCGTATTCTACATCTGCTTTCTACATGTTTTCATGCAAAACTATATAATGGCCATCTAACTTGGCACGCAAGCCAACTTTACAAGTACATGATCTAATGTACATATCGATCAGTGGTACTGGTATTATAGGTCTATATGGGAATACAGACGGCATAGAATCCTGACTTTGAGAATGGTACCCTGAGTCTTTTTTGCCATCCTGACTTTGATTATGCTATTCTGAATTTGATCATAGTTTTCTGACTTTGATTATGGTATTCTGAATTTGATTATGGTATCCTGACTTTGATTATGGTATCCTGACTTTGATTATGGTATCCTGACTTTGATTATGCTATTCTGAATTTGATCATAGTTTTCTGACTTTGATTATGGTATTCTGAATTTGATTATGGTATCCTGACTTTGATTATGGTATCCTGACTTTGATTATGCTATTCTGAATTTGATCATAGTATTCTGACTTTGATTATGGTATTCTGACTTTGATTATGGTATCCCGACTTTGATTATGGCATTCTGACTTTGATTATGGTATTCTGACTTTGATTATGGTATCCTGACTTTGATTATGGTATCCTGACTTTGATTATAGTATTCTGAATTTGATTCTGGTATACTGACTTCGATTATGGTATTCTGAATTTGATTATGGTATCCTGACTTTGATTATGCTATTCTGAATTTGATCATAGTATTCTGACTTTGATTATGGTATCCCGACTTTGATTATGGCATTCTGACTTTGATTATGGTATTCTGACTTGGATTATGGTATCCTGACTTTGATTATGGTATTCTGATTTTGATTATAGTATTCTGAATTTGATTCTGGTATACTGACTTCGATTATGGTATTCTGAATTTGATTATGGTATCCTGACTTTGATGATGGTATGCTGACTTTGATTATGGGTAGCCATTCTTGAACAATTTGCGTGACACCTATGTGAATGTCTATGGACCTGACAAAGGAATTAAGTATTGATGAGTTATTATTTCTTTACAAAGTATGCCCAGACTTCAAATAGTATATTCCAACTAAGTATACTAGGGACAGCATCAAGCTGTACTGTGCTTGTTAGCATTGAAAATTTCAAATAGGAATTTCACATTAGCAATATATCCAGATATAGTAAAGTGTAGATGTAACTTGTTGGTTCAGATATGTATGCATGGTCTTTTCAAACACATCATGTACACATATTCAACTTTATTCTAAGTATAACCCTAGGCAAGCTGCAAGAAATTGGTACTGCTAGTTGTATACCAATTAGGAACCAACCAATCAGGTGCTGCCACTAGAAAAGCCACTTAATCAAATACCACAGCTAGTGAAACTACCTAATCAGGTGCCATTATTAATAGAACTACCCAATCAGGTGACATTATTAGCAGAACTACCTAATCAGATGCCATTATTAGTAGAACTACCCAATCAGATGACATTATTAGCAGAACTACCTAATCAGGTGCAGGTGCTATTATTAGTAGAACTACCCAATCAGGTGCCATTATTAGTTGAACTACTTAATCAAATGCCAATATTAGCAAAACTACCTAATCAAGTGCCATTACTAGCAATTCACAAATGATGGTGTAGAAGATAGTCACTATCCTGGGTATCTCATTGGGAAGTGTCATCATAAACCTGCATAAACAACTATACCTTAGCAAGGTGGTGTCTGCATGATGGGTCTCCTATTACCTAACTAAATAACAAAAGCAGCATAGGGTGGAATGCTATACAGGTTCAATAGTAGTAGCTCAAACTTAGTGTCTAAGGTTGTAAGTGGCAATGAGACCTGGGTATACAATTACAACCCTAAGTCCAAGCAGCAGTTGGCATAGTAGATGCCCATTGGTGGTAGGCCAATGACAAAGCTAATGTGATCTCACAGCATTGCAAAGCAGATGGTGGTAGTTTTCATGGCCTATAGCAGCTTAGTGGCTACCTACAATGCCACTAGTGACATAGTGCACAATGACCGCCTGCTAGTACGTGACCAATTGCTTGCCAAAAGTTCTACAGGCAATTGGCCAGCAATGGCCAAGGACTAGACATCATGGCATGCTGTTGCACCAAGACAATGTGCCCGCATAAATGGTGCAATAGATGTAGCAGTTTTTGTAGCAACAGTGAGTGCAACTATCTTCCTTGCTTATTTGCTACATAGATTAAGTAGAAATTATTCCTATAGTACTGTGGGGATAAGCATTGCCTTTATATTATTATAATATAAGATAAGACAATATAAGATGATATAAATTCTATAATCTATAACCATAGCTACCATTTGGCAAGATCTCTATAGCCACAATCCATAACCAAATTCTACTAAAAAGTGTTGCCCTAAGTTTCCCCATAAGGCCATAACCATAGCCTTAATTATGGTAGAACACTACAAAACTATTATAGGCCTACAGTTCAGATAAATATGAGGCCTAGCAGTAGCACAATGGCTCTTGACTTTGCTTTGCTTTTAGTTTTTGGCTTTATTACCCTAGAAAATCAAGCTAATATGGCAAGAGTTAAAATTTAAAAAAGTTTCTTGGTAATAATTACTATCCAAGTTCTACTAGGCCTAATCTAGGCCTAAAGCTTAAACCAGTCAGAAAAGCCATGTTTTCTAAAACAAATATCATAACATGAAAGATCCATTTTAATGAAGCAAAACCAAACTAAGCTAGTAGGTCTAATACGTATATTTACTGGGGTCTAACCTACGCTTTTTAGTTTTGAAAAGGGCCCTGTACTGATACTGACAGTTATTATTTTAAAAACCGGCAGTCAATTATCTAGTTAAAAAAGTGCGCTTTACAAGTTAAGAATAACAACTTAAAGCAACAATAAGCTAAGTTAATCTTAAAACCATAATTTTCTGCTATTTTTACTTAAAATTTAAACTTAGCAATCAGTTCATTCAGTGTAAGATAGACAGTAAGTTTTTCATACAGTTTTGTAAGCAAATTCAACATGATTTAAACATTTATTTAAATCATTTAATTTTGTCGAAGCAAATATTTAAAGTCGTTACCAAATTGACTAAAATATCATTAGATATATCAATGGAGGGTCGAGAAAGCTTTGCTAGTATTGCTTTTAATGAAGAACCACTACACACAAGATGTTGGTTACTGCCTGAAGGAAGGAAGGCAAGGTAAGAGAACTTAGATGCTAGTTATATGAGAGTACTTACTTTTATTCTCTTGTCTTAACAATATCTAATTTGACTTAAACTTCTCATTTTAGAGCAATTTTATTTATTGCCCATGGGTTAGGCGAGCACTCTGCTTGTTATGACAAACTTGTTGATATATTTGTATCCAAGGATATTCTTGTCTACTCCCATGATCATTGTAAGTCTTAGCATTTGGCTTTGCTTGATTTTGCTATAAAAAGTTATTTAATATATAGCTCAGAATAGTAACGTATATACTATGTAGAATAGAAGCTTTTCACTAGTCCAATATTCATTGTCTATAATTTTTCTTTTTATATGAATAGTTTATGATTCAATATATCGTATTATTTACTAAAAAATCTATTATACATGACTAGGTCAAGAGACAGTAAGACATTAGCCATGTTACAATGCTATTACTTCATTATCTCATTATTATCTTATTCTATTAATAAATAGATTAGGAATTTTGTAGTATTACTTTAATGAGATTGTTGGAGTTCTATTCCCTCACTCTGCTCTAGTTTCTAGAGTTCTATTCCTATATTCTACTCTAGTTTCTGAGTTCTATTCCTTCACTCTACTCTGGTTTCTAGAGTTCTATTCCCACATTCAGCTGTCAGCTCATAGTTTTTATTCCACCAAAGTTCTACACCCACCCCATTAATTGCACAGATGGGCACGGTCTGAGTCCTGGTGTGCCAGGCCTAGTCTCGAACATGCAGGACATTGTTGATCCAGTGCTAAGCCACGCCAGACAGATTCGGTCAGCCAATCCTGGCACACCAATTTTCCTCATGGGTCACTCCATGGGCGGACTGGCTGCGGTGCTGTGCGCAAAAGCTGAACCTGGTCTGTTTCGCGGCCTGTTGCTCAACGCACCAGCTCTGGGCGTTAATCCAGCATTCGCGCCAGCTTGGAAGATTACCGTAGGCAGATGGTTGGCCTACCTGTGTCCGCAGATGGTTATGCCGTTCTCAGAGATGAAGGTGCTGCGACTTTCTGTCTTAATTATTAACATTATCCCCAATCGTCATACCTTTTTAAATTGTAGCTTATGCCAGTCCATTGTTTAGAGAGGCAGACTATTTGATTCCCTGTGAAACCTACCGTTTAATTCCCTGTGAAACCTACCGTTTAATTCCCCAAGCGGCCGACCGTTTATTCCCCGAGCGGCCTACTATTTAATTCCCCGAGAGACCGACCGTTTAATTCCACAAGAGGCCGACCGTATAGTTTCCCGAGAGGCCGACTGTTTAATTCCCTGTAAAACCTACCGTTTAATTCCCCGAGAAGCCTACCGTTAATTCCCTAAGAGGCCGACCGTTTAAATCCCCGAGAGGCCAATATTTTAATTCCCTGTGAAACCCAGCGTTTAATTCCCCAAGCGGCCGACCGTTTAATTCCCCGATAGGCCTACCGTTTAATTCCCCCAGAGCCCAACCTTTTAATTCCCTGTGAAACCTTCCGTTTAATTCTCCAAGAGGCCGACCGTTTAATTCCCTGTGAAACCTTCCGTTTAATTCTCCAAGAGGCCGACCGTTTAATTCCCTGTGAAACCTTCCGTTTAATTCTCCAAGAGGCCGACCGTTTAATTCCCTGTGAAACCTTCCGTTTAATTCTCCAAGAGGCCGACCGTTTAATTCCCTGTGAAACCTTCCGTTTAATTCTCCAAGAGGCCGACCGTTTAATTCCCCTAGAGGCCTACCGTTTAATTCCCCCAGAGCCCAACCTTTTAATTCCCTGTGAAACCTTCCGTTTAATTCTCCAAGAGGCCGACCGTTTAATTCCCCTAGAGGCCTACCGTTTAATTCCCCCAGAGCCCAACCTTTTAATTCCCCTAGAGGCCCACCGTTTTATTCCCCGAGCGGCCTACTGCTTGATTCTCCATGAAACCTAATTGAGAAGATTTATTGATTTCTAAAGATTTGAATTTACTTACTAAGTAGCGCACAGCGCAAATTTATTATGTGTTTTATATTACTAAAAAACAGGTGGAATACCTGACCTCGGACGAGGCAATGCGGGAAGAGTTAAAGAACGACCCGCTGCAGTTTAGTCGCGGAGTTCGCTGCGCCTCGGGCTTGGCTATCATTGACGCTATCGAGTCGCTGGCCGAGTACCGAGCTGACTTCCCCTTCATTGTGCTGCACGCCAGGCCCGACATGCTCACTTATTATCAGGGTAGCGAGCGATTCTTTCAACGGGCTGTCACTGAGGATAAAGAGTTTGTTAGCTTCGACAATCTGGGCCACCAGCTGCACTATGAGGTAAGCCTAAGGCATTCGGCACACTATCGGTGTTTCATTGCGCGTGAGCTCATTGGTCCTCAATCGGTGTTGTCGTGTGTTTTTTCTGCTTTCACTGACCACAATTTGTGTCTTGTATGTGTCTGGTCTTATTGATCATCAGATGTGTCTCATTGATCATCAGATGTGTCTCATTGATCATCAGATGTGTCTCATTGATCCTCAGCTGTGTCTCATTGTCATTGATCCTCAGTTGTGTCTCATTGATCCTCAGTTGTGTCTCATTGATCATCAGATGTGTCTCATTGATCATCAGATGTGTCTCATTGATCCTCAGCTGTGTCTCATTGTCATTGATCCTCAGTTGTGTCTCATTGATCCTCAGTTGTGTCTCATTAGTCCTCAGTTGTGTCTCATTGATCCTCAGTTGTGTCTCATTAGTCCTCAGTTGTGTCTCATTAGTCCTCAGTTGTGTCTCATTAGTCCTCAGTTGTGTCTCATTAGTCCTCAGTTGTGTCTCATTAGTCCTCAGTTGTGTCTCATTAGTCCTCAGTTGTGTCTCATTAGTCCTCAGTTGTGTCTCATTGATCCTCAGTTGTCTCTCATTGTCATTGATACTCAGTTGTGTCTCATTGATCCTCAGTTGTCTCTCATTTATTGGTCCTCAGCTGTGTCTCATTGTTCCTCAGTTAGGTCTCATTGGTCCTGTTTATTTACAAATTTAATGCCTCCTACTTATCAAGCTAGTAGTATATAGCGAAATTGATTTCCCTTTCAATTTATCCAGGTCGAGCCTTACCGGAGCCAAGTCCGAGAGGCGATGTGCAATTGGATTCTCAGCAGGTGTTAATTATGCCTAATTAACTCCGCCAATCGATTAAAACAAATTGGTACAATTAAACTACAAAGTAAAGCTCGCGAAAACGAAGATAATTGCTGACTCTTATCAATTCATCGGGAAAACTTCTTAAGTCACTTTACATTCGCTTGCTAGCATGATTTCAGAAATGTTTGTTTTAAAAATCCTACTAGCTTTCTATTCTGTCTGTAGTAATTAATTGTTCTCATGGTTTTGTTTGTCACCCCTCCTTAACTGTTGTGTGCGCATTGCCTACTTCTCTATCCAGTTTAATCCCCTGTGAAACAATCAGTTAATTGAGTCACTTAATGATTAAGGGGCACTGCGGCTATTCAAGGCGACAGCCAACCAGCCATCGAGGACGCAAGCTGTCATGTCCGTCACTGACTACTAAAAGTAGAAGGATGGGAGACCTCGTTTCTTGGAAAAAAATTCATTTGCTTTACGCTAAATTCACTACTTAAAAAGGTTTACAAATATTTTATTGAAAATTATTTAATCATTTGCGTAAGAATACTTGACTTCACAAAATCACCAAAAGATATATTCAAAGACGATCAGTCGATCTGCATCTGGCAAAACGCATTGTTGAAAGTTTCTATGAAAATTGTCTCAGATACAATCTGTTTTCAATAAAAAACATTTTGTGTTTCTAAGAAAAAAAATTAAAAATTCTAAGAAACAATCATCGGTCTATTTGTTTTTAACAAAAAGCATTTATCGTGTCTAAGAAAATTTTCTAAGAAACGATTATTTGATAGTTTGCTCCTAGCAAAAAGCAATTTTCCTCGTTTTTAGTAAATTTCTAAGAAACGAATAGTTGATAATCTGCTTCCACAAAAAAGCAACTTTTCTTTCTAAGAAAAATTTCTAAGAAATGACGCCCCCGTCCCTCTGCTGTCATTGCTGATCATTTATTTTTAGTGTCTGAAGTTTTTAGATTTTAAAAGAATATATAATTATTTTCCGCGAAATTTTCTGTTTTTCTGTCGTGTTTTACTTATTAAATTAATAATCTCTATAGTAACTGAACTGATTGCTGTTATTATCAACACAGCGCCAGTCTGCGTGCACCAACGTGTTCATTAGGTGTCTTTGTATCTCATTAAGTCAACGATTATCTGAAATTGTCATTTTTGCAAGTGCATTAAAACTATTGGCTAATTAGCTCGGTTTATTTTGTTAGGCAAATGCAGACAGGAAGGCCATAGCCAAGAGAGTTAAGGGAGGTCCGTCACTCTGCCATCTGCTTATTCACACCAAGTAAAATCAAACTCCCTTGTGCTGTAGGTCGTGTAACGGGCCTCATCGATTCTGAGAGATTGATGGACGGAGACAGAAAATGAGAATAAAATTAGCAAACAGCGCCCCACAAGTTGGGGAGCCAACAAAGAATATAATAAAAAATTGAATAAACTGCATGCAGCTTCTGATCTCTCAGCCTTGACATTTCGGCAATTCCCCGTCAGCCTTGACATCTCAGCAATTCCCCGTCAGCCTTGACATCTCAGCAATTCCCCGTCAGCCTTGACATCTCAGCAATCCTTCCCCTCAGCCTTGACATCTCAGCAATTCCCCGTCAGCCTTGACATCTCAGCAATTCCCCGTCAGCCTTGACATCTCAGCAATCCTTCCCCTCAGCCTTGACATCTCAGCAATTCCCCGTCAGCCTTGACATCTCAGCAATCCCCCCTCAGCCTTGACATCTCAGCAATCCCCCCTCAGCCTTGACATCTCAGCAATCCCCCCTCAGCCTTGACATCTCAGCAATCCCCCCTCAGCCTTGACATCTCAGCAAAGAAGCTACAGAACGAGTGTAGCATGTACTGTCTGATCTCTCTCCTTCGCTCACGCCCTAGCCTTCTCCAACGTGCCCCGGCATCGCTTTTTCGCTCTTGCATTGTCACACAACAATGGCACGCTGTGCTCACTATGCACTACTAAAGAAATTTATAATATATATAAGCTCACATATACGTCCATGAAGTTATATAACAATCGAGTGACCAATGCATGCAGCATTATTTGGTCACTCGTTATACCTGTATACATGTAGCTTCTTTGGTCACTCGATCTCCAGGCTGCTCGCTCAAAATGCTGGTAAGCTTGATCTCCATCTCCACCCAGAAATCCAATATAAAAATCTGTGAAAAGCCAAATTTCCTGCCCTGCAATACGAGCATGGAACTTGTTGCCCTGTGAATTATCCTAATACAGTTTTTCCATACATGAATGCTAATCTTATTTCTGCCAAAACTCGAGCTGGCTCTCCATCGCGCAAGGCCTCGCCTTGGAAATCAATCGACTTTTTGCTCTACAGAGAGCATGCATTATTATTATTCGGTGACATCTGACTCGCAGAGAGAGAATTTAGATTAATACAGTGCCATATCACTTTCATCTCTCGGTCGATCGTATCAGCATTCGGTTGGAGAGCCACTCCATCCCCCAGTCCGAGGACCCCTTGGGATCTGCTTTCTTGCATCGATTAATTCGATTATGATGCCACGTGAATTCTATTTCAATATTCACTGAGAGACTGGGAGAGGGTTTCTCAGGCTACTCGATACAGAGACATGTGAGTACCGTTGCCATGAATTGTGTATTAGGATTGCTTTTGGAATTATATAGCTGATTATCTTTATCTGGCCTTTAAAACACTGTATGCCCATACTTTGCAGTGGAGTTCTAGAAATTCAGCTTCTTTGGTACCTCGTTGTGTAGCTTCTTTGGTACCTCGTTGTGTAGCTTTTTTGGTCAGTTGTTATTTGGCTTCTTTGGTCACTCGTTATGTAGCTTCTATGGTCACTCGTTATGCAGCTTCTTTCGTCACTTTTTATGTAGCTTCTTTGGTCACTCGTTATGTAGCTTCTTTGGTCACTCGTTATGCGGCTTCTTTCGTCACGATCGTTATGTAGCTTCTTTCGTCACGATCGTTATGTAGCTTCTTTCGTCACGATCGTTATGTAGCTTCTTTGGTCACTCTTTGTGTAGCTTCTTTGGTCACTCGTTGTGTAGCTTCTTTGGTCACTCGTTATGTTGCTTCTATGGTCACTCGTTATTTAGCTTCTTTGGTCACTCGTTATGTAGCTTCTTTGGTCACTCGATCTGTAGCTTTTTTGGTCACTCGTTATGCGGCTTCTTTCGTCACGATCGTTATGTAGCTTCTTTGGTCACGATCGTTATGTAGCTTCTTTCGTCACGATCGTTATGTAGCTTCTTTCGTCACGATCGTTATGTAGCTTCTTTGGTCACTCTTTGTGTAGCTTCTTTGGTCACTCGTTGTGTAGCTTCTTTGGTCACTCGTTATGTAGCTTCTTTCGTCACGATCGTTATGTAGCTTCTTTGGTCACTCTTTGTGTAGCTTCTTTGGTCACTCGTTGTGTAGCTTCTTTGGTCACTCGTTATGTTGCTTCTATGGTCACTCGTTATTTAGCTTCTTTGGTCACTCGTTATGTAGCTTCTTTGGTCACTCGATCTGTAGCTTCTTTGGTCACTCGATCTGTAGCTTTTTTGGTCACTCGTTATGCGGCTTCTTTCGTCACGATCGTTATGTAGCTTCTTTGGTCACGATCGTTATGTAGCTTCTTTCGTCACGATCGTTATGTAGCTTCTTTCGTCACGATCGTTATGTAGCTTCTTTGGTCACTCTTTGTGTAGCTTCTTTGGTCACTCGTTGTGTAGCTTCTTTGGTCACTCGTTATGTTGCTTCTATGGTCACTCGTTATTTAGCTTCTTTGGTCACTCGTTATGTAGCTTCTTTGGTCACTCGATCTGTAGCTTCTTTGGTCACTCGATCTGTAGCTTTTTTGGTCACTCGTTATGCGGCTTCTTTCGTCACGATCGTTATGTAGCTTCTTTGGTCACAATCGTTATGTAGCTTCTTTCGTCACGATCGTTATGTAGCTTCTTTCGTCACGATCGTTGTGTAGCTTCTTTGGTCACTCGATCTGTAGCTTCTTTGGTCACTCGTTATGTAGCTTCTTTGGTCACTCGATCTGTAGCTTTTTTGGTCACTCGATCTGTAGCTTCTTCTTGGCATACATCTTGATGCATACTGTAAGACGCGAAATTCAGCTTATACGCCCCATGCATAGGAAATATTAGCTACGCTTCTGGGTCTCACGTCGCCTTTGCAGCTCTCTAGGAAGAGATGTTTTACGGGAGAACCCGTGCCATTGAGTGGCAGTCCTTGGGAAGAGCCTGACCCAAAGCCTGACCTCATTAATGCCTCTGAATACGCTCGCAGGATGTCTGCTTGAAAAGTCGCGGCTAAAGCAATCGCGGCAAGACCAAGCTATAAATTGGCCTCCTAGCAAAACTTCTTTTTCTACCCTCCCCCTGGCTGTGCTTAATTTCGCGCTCCGTTGAGATTTAAAACCTCACTATAGAAAATAGGCAGTACTCATACTAATATATAAGCTACTCAGCAAAAACTGGTTCCGCAGACGATTTGCATCTAATCAAAGCTCAAAAGACTCGTTTCGTTTTTTTTGTTCTGAGATGCAGACAGTTGAAAGAAGAGAGGCACTGAATTAATTATTTAATGGCAAATAGTATGGGCATCGAATGGGACGGACTGACTTGTTTATAGAGACCTGAATTGAAGGCAAGCAGTTGGCACAATGAAAGCGAGTCGTGAGCAAGCCAAGCGAAAGTTAAAGTTTCTTGCTTTCTACTTTGCTCCCTGCTCTACGATGCTGTATCACTCTGGTCCTATTGAGCAGCGCCATTAACTGGTTTATTAGTGTAGAGAGCAGTGAAGATAACATCTCTCTCTCTCTGTTCTCATCTCTGCCTCTGATTGTCTGTCTTTCTACAGCTTGGTTTGGCTGATGCCATGGTCTCTTCTGGTTTGCTGAGCCCAGCCTTGGCCAATGGAGAGAGCGCAGCGACCCGTCAGTCAGTCTACGGCTCCTTATTCCCACTGGGGGAGCTAGCTTCAGCTAATATCTCTCTCTGTCGGCTCTACACTGGATGCATAACCTTCGACGGTTTAGCATAGCCATGACTGCTCAGCTTCTTTGTCGTCTTCATCAACTCATCTTGCTGTCCAATTTGTTGGCCTTTTCATCTCAACAACAACAGCAGCAGCCGTGGCAGCCTCCGCAGGCTGAACTGCCGTCGCCTCAATGCGTCTGCTTCGTTCGTAGACCGGACAGTGAGCACCCGCCGCACCAGCAGCAGCATCCGCAGCAGCAGCTGTTCTGCCGGAACCGGCACTCTCTGCCGGGCGACCCCGCCACGACTTCAGCCGGTCACGTTGGCGGCCGGCCAGTGGCCAAGGACTTTCTTTGCTCCCACGGCCGCCTGTTCGTCCGCGGCGCCGGCGTCACCGCTATCGAGGGCGAACTGGCGCGCAGTCTGGAAGTGGCGCCCAGACTGCAGTGGCTCGACTTGAGCGACAATCAGCTTGGCGCCCTGCAGCAGCCGCACTTCGCTTCGATGCCAAACTTGCGTCGTCTTGAGCTACAGAACAACGCCATCGCGTCTGTCGGCTTCCAGGCGTTCGATCGGCTTCGATTTCTCATCTACCTGGACCTCAGCCACAATCGAATCGACGAGGTCACGGCGCTCACCTTCGGCACGAGGCGAGTCCGCGAGCGCCACCCGAGCGCCGGCTCGTCCTGCGGCATCCGCAGCCTCCGCTTCCTTTATTTGAACGACAACCGCATCAGTCGCGTCGAGCCGAACAGCTTCGAATGCCTCGAAGCGCTCGAGGAGCTCCGACTGGAGCGCAACCTCATCGCTGTGCTACCGAACTTCGCTTTCAAATGGCTGAACTCGCTCAACAGTCTGAAGCTGCATGGCAACCGGCTGGAAAGCGTGGAGGAATTCGCATTCGGCCACTGCTGCGGCCGCCTGACTCAGCTCAGCCTGGTGGACAATCAGCTTGGCTACCTGCCGGACCATCTGCTCATCGGCATGCCGAATCTCACCGGGCTCTACCTGGACCGAAACCAATTCGATCGAGTGCCCAGCGTTCGAGGACCAGCCAGACTAATCGACTTTCACCTGCAAAGAAACCACATTGTCCGAATTAGGCGCCGGCATTTCCTGGCCTGGTCAGCCGCGGCCGAGTCATTGAACATGTTCGACAACAGCCTGCGCTGGATCGAGGACGGCGCCTTCGGCGGCCTGCCGCCGGGCACGGTCAGCCTTGTGCTGCAGAAGAACGAGCTGAGCAGCTTGGGCCAGCGGACACTGGACGGCTTGACTCACCTGAGGTACCTGGTGCTGGCAGACAATCGAATTGACAGCATCGAGGATGGCGCCTTCGGACACCTGGTCCGGCTGGAGACTCTGTCGCTGGCCGGGAACCGGCTGACCAGCCTGCGGCCGAACATGTTCGCCGGGCTAAATCGGACATTTGCGCTGAGCTTGGGTAGCAACGAGATTTCGAGGTGTGTTTCTATTTGTGTTTTCATTCGCGAGCAACTGCTAAAATGCTCCATATCCCCTCCCTATCTTACCCTAACAGCCTCCCAACCAAAGCGTTCTCCCGCCTGCCCAGTCTGAAGTATCTCTACCTGGAGAAGAACAGCCTGGACTCTGTGCCAGCCGGCATGCTCTCGGGACTGAACCGCCTCAAGAAGCTGGACCTCAGCGACAACCGCATCTCCAGGCTGCACCCGCAGGCCCTGGCCAGCCAGACTGACCTCGCCTTCCTCGACCTAAGCGGCAACCGGCTCAGTCGGCTCTGCTCAGCTCAGCTGCTCGGACCCGCCAATCGGCTGAGCTTCCTGTCTCTGGCCAAGAACCGCCTGACCCGACTCGACCCCGACCTGCTGTCGGGCCTCAACCGCCTGCAGGTGCTCGACCTGAGCAGCAATCGGTTGACTCGATTCGACGGCGACCAATCCGACTCGCGGCTCACTGGCGGGCCGGCCCGGCTGCGCTCGCTGGATCTGGCCGGAAATCCACGGCTGCAGCTCACCGGCTGCTCCCTGTGCGGCCTGGAGACTCTGCGTTACGTCCGTCTGCCCGGAGTCGTCAACGGCAGCGGCATCGGCGACCTGCTGCAGGACCCGTCGTCGCCGTGCTCCTCGCCCGGCCAGCGAGCCGCCTGCCAGACGCTGCGGCGAGCTGAACTGGAGCAGCTGCGCACTGCGGCTTGTCGACAGCTGCCAGAAGACGCATCGATTCAAGGAGGAACCGCGCCACCGTCCACTGCGGCAGCGGCGGCAGCAGCAGCAGCAGCTGGCGATGCCAGTCTGCATCGGGCGATGCTTCTCGTATCGCTGCCGGCTGTGAGCCTCCTGCTGCTGACGCTGCTGGCCATAGCAACCGTGTACTGCTGCTTGGCCTCGATGCGGAAGCGGCGGCGGCAGCAGCAGCGCTCAAGACCGGTGGACGAGTCTGGGCCGGCAGCGGGTCTGTCGGCTGAGCTGACTCTGCCGGCGTCAGCGAGACATCGGCAGCTGCACGACGATTGTCAGCCCGGCGTCGGCCTGTTGGAGTTGAACATCGCGCAGCAGCGACTGTTCCAGCAGCGGCAGCAGCGGCAGCACAGAGGCTCCTGTTGCTCATCGTCTGTCGCGTCGTCCGGCTCCGAGATGCCGAAGTTTTCCAACAAAGTGTACAGCAACCTGCTGTAGTTGCGACTGGATGATTCCTGTCATGCATGCAGTTTTCTCCTGATTAAATTTGACACTTCTATTAACCAATTAAACAAAAAAAAGTTTTCAAAATTTCTATTCTTAATTTTTCATCAAAACTATTGAAATTTGAACTTTTTCTCTAGGTTACTTTTGAATTGAGAAGTAATTGGAGATTACTTACTATAAACACTTGCAATTTAGAAGTCGCATTAGCGCTAAATTGCTATGAATCATACTGAGGTCAGGTTGAACATTAGCTCGGAGGTAAACGCGTTCGACTCTCGCACCACGACCCCTGGTTCGATTCCCTGAGCAGCCTAAGGGATTTTAGCCTAGTGGTCAGAGCGTCGGACTCGCGACTTGAAGGTCGGGGGTTCGATTCCCGATCCCACTCGGAACAATTTGTGACTTTGAGCAAGACCAATTAACTCTGCATTGCTTCAGATGCGCCGCGCAATAGCTGCGGCTGAGCTGTCGGTTGACGGTTGCACATCTGGCCCAATTGGGGCAGGTGTAATCAATTAATTATTAATTGTTGTGCACAATAAATTAACTGGGGTTGGGCCAACCCACAAGGCACAGAGACTGTACATGCCTGGCAATTAGAAAGTCGGGGCTGCTGTACACCTGTGTGAGCGCGTGTTTGAGTGCGTGCCTGCGTACAGTATTGGCGCGCTTGTGCTCTGCATGCCGGACGACATCGAGGCTGCAATATTCTGCCGAGGCGCTGACGGGCAGGCGACCGAGCTCCCGCGATGTCAGCAGTTTGTCTACCTCGGCTGTCTGGTTCCAGACGCTCGCGAGGACCTGCGACGCCGCCGCGGGCTTGCCTGGGCTGCCTTTCGTTCTGTGAGGGCAGTCCTGCAGTCCGAGGCCCTACCGGACCGCCAGAGGGCGGCGCTGTTCCAAGCGGTAATCGAGACCGCCCTGCTCTACAACGCCGAGACCTGGACGCTGACGGACTCACTCGAACAACAAGTCGATGCGGCGCACGCTGGCCTGCTGCGCGCTGCCTTCAACATCGGCGTCGAGCGAGTCAACAACGCGGCACTCTATCGCCGCGCTGGCCTGCCACGTCCAAGTGATCTACTGCGCCGTCGGCGACTCCAGCTCGCAGGCCATCTCATCCGCGCCGAGTCGTACTGCCCACAGCCGGTGCAGGAGGTGCTGCTGCTCACGCTGCAGGCACCCTACCGGCGAGGTCAAGCGCGAACTCGGCGTTACGTCGACTGTCTGCTGGCTGACGCCGGCGCCCCGGACACTGCCGGTGGCGCGGCCTTTGTTCGCGCCCAAGCCATGAAGCGCGCCCTGTGACGCTGACTTTTGCCATCCTGACAGCGTATTTTGTTGTTGTTGTTGTTGACTCTCAGGAGTCAGCGGAATGGCCAGCAGTGCCGTCAGCACTGGCTGTGGAACAATGTCGCCGAATGCTTCAGAGTGCGTCTGTCTTTAGGGCGCCAAACTAGCGCCAAGGCAAGACTATTCAGTTGTTGATATTTTTGGCTCGACCCTTTCAAGAAAGTGAAGGATTCCATGCGTGTCATTAGCTGTCAAATCTAAGGTTTCCATGCATTTTCTGTCATGAATATTCTCGAATCTTCTTGTTTCTCTCGTGCTAATTCAGAATCATTTTTGTCAAGCATTTCCTTTCTCTGCAATTTTTTATCATTTTTTATCATTTAGCTAATGGGAGATGATTTCATTTGAATTCGAGCGGTTATTTAAGCTGCATCAAAGGAGAAATTTCCCAATAAATCAAGCATATGCCACAACCTTTGAGAACGAAGATGAGCCCGTCAGCTGGGGATTGCAAATTGGAATTGGAATGGAATGCTATATTTTGTACTATTAAAAATTGCAATAAATTTTGTGTACTCATTATTTTGCTTGCTGGTTGCAACTGTTGTCATCTGCTTGCACCACAGAGGTTTGATGGATAAACTGACTTTACCTCAAGCCCTGGCCTATCTGGTATCTTCATGTACACTACTCTCTCTGCATCCTCCTCAACCTCTTCCTCCGCTCGCGCCATCCACTCCCTCTCTCTGTTTCATCCTCTTTTTCTCCCTCTATCTTCCCTTCTTTTATCCCTGCTTCTCTCTTTATTGTTTTCTCCTCTCCCATCTCAGCTCTGACTTTTACTGTCTATACTTTCATCCCCTCCCCTCTCTCTCTCTCTATTTTCATCTCCCTACCATCCCCTCTCCCTCTACTTCCATCTCCCTTCTTCTCATCTCTGCCTCTACTTCCATCTCCCTCTCCCTTTCATCTCTCCCTCACCTCCATCTACCTCTCCCTCTCATCTCTCCCTCACCTCCATCTACCTCTCCCTCTCATCTCTCCCTCTCATCTCTCCCTCACCTCCATCTACCTCTCCCTCTCATCTCTCCCTCACCTCCATCTCCCTCTCCCTCTCATCTCTCCCTCACCTCCATCTACCTCTCCCTCTCATCTCTCCCTCACCTCCATCTCCCTCTCCCTCTCATCTCTCCCTCACCTCCATCTACCTCTCCCTCTCATCTCTCCCTCACCTCCATCTCCCTCTCCCTCTCATCTCTCCCTCACCTCCATCTACCTCTCCCTCTCATCTCTCCCTCACCTCCATCTCCCTCTCCCTCTCTTTTCTCTGTTCGCTGCATCTGCCATTATTTTGTTTTGATATTCTCGTTTTAAACGCAATTATGTTTTGTACTTTTACTTAGATTCCTCTCGGTAAATTCCCATCTAGCTGCCTATCGAGTCTGTTAAACGTAAATAATTGAGCACAAGAAATGCAAAAAACATGGATTGCTGCCTGTTAGGTGGAAGGCAGGATAATGCAAGCTAGTGAAATCCATTTATACAATTGTCATGCACTGCTACTCTCCCATCTCCTATACGGTGTACACACGTAACGCAATTATACACAAACCTCATGGTGCGTTGTGCTTTCCCCGAAAAGCTAATTCAATTTACAACAAAAATGCCTACATGGAAGCAAACTTCAGATCAACTTTGCGTTGTCACCTCTTGACCTTGAAATCGGCAGGCTGTATAGTGTCTTTAGGCTCGTACACGTGATTGCTGTCACTATATCTGTATCTCTGATTTCATCCGCTCAATCAGTTTGAAAATTTTGAAAGTTTTACGCCGAAATTTTGGGATTGTTGAATTTTAGAATTTTGTGAAATTTTGGGATTGGGAAAGCGCCCCTTGGAAAGTAAGTGTATTTCGGCCATGAGAATTTCGGCCATGAGAATTTCGACTATGAGTATTTCAGCTATTATAGACAAGACGCAGTAAAGTTTATCAATTCAAATAAGATATTCATGCATCAAATAGATTTCATTAGTGCACTTGCAGGTGTTTCTAAAAATAGATGCTTTCAAGCAATGGTTAAAATGGCCGCAAGAACTCTGCTATTGCATTGTATTTGCTAGCTGGAAACAATTCTTACGTTAATAAGTATAGATTTTGATCTTTCTCTAATTTTGTTAGCAATTTCTGTCCGTCCAGAAATCTCACTGCGCTACTTTACTGCTCTATTTGACAGCATGCAGAAGTAAGTGCTGTTGTGACAATGCTTTTAATTTCAGATGGAGGCGGAGGAGATGGAGAGGCCACCATTAGGGGTTGGTACACGCATTTTAGGACCTAATTTTTGTATGTAGCCTTTTTCTTCTGCCAAGCATTGACGACACTCTCTCAACCTGGAATGTGATAGCATTTTATTTGCGCACTCGCTATTCATGCTGACACATCTACTGACACTGACTCGATGCTGACACATCTACTGACCAATGACTCGATGCTGACACATCTACTGACCACTGACTCGATGCTGACACATCTACTGACCACTGACTCGATGCTGACACATCTACTGACAATGACTCGATGCTGACACATCTACTGACACTGACTCGATGCTGACACATCTACTGACCACTGACTCGATGCTGACACATCTACTGACCACTGACTCGATGCTGACACATCTACTGACCATTGACTCGATGCTGACACACTACTGACCACTGACTCGATGCTGACACAAACTTCCCCCTCCCATTGAACGTGACCGCGGTTTTGTAAATCCAAAACCAGCTGTTTCGAGCCAACTAAATCCTTCTTCTTGTTCATTTTAAAGCTCCCAGAACCGACAAAGAAAAGACAACAGAAACATGGGAGAGCAATTGTTAAGCGGACATTCCAAAAAGTGCAGAGCGCCATTAGCGCTTCCTAAGCTTTCAACTACTTTTTGAGGCTCTCTCGTCCCTAGAAAAACCTGTAATTGACGACAGTTGCTACCCGAAAATCGACCTGCGCCTCATCTATCTAATTCTGTTTGGCTTGCTGCCTGCGACTTAAACAAAAACTATGTCCGTGCTGCAGAGTGGGTGGCCCGCCATTGTCAATAGGTATTGTGGCTGCAGTGTAGATTTGGAGGAATTTTCCATTACTGTCACGGCCACAGGGTCTAATTTTACATTCACTGCAAAATCTTCACTGCAATTCTTCATGCCCCAGCGGTCCTTTTTAGAACCAATTTCGGCTTTCAGGGTAGCGTGGTCTTGCTTTGGCTCAAAGAATGTTATTTTCACGATATATTTTTACTGGGTACAAATAAAACTACATTTTTTGTTGTTGTTTCTGCACGAGGGCCGCGCGCATTTATTGAAATTTTTTTAGTTAACACTCTGCAACTGTGTGCACATATGGGCAACCTCGTCCTCAATATTTAGAAACTAAGCGCCTCGAATATTTAAAAGTTAGTACATGAACCAAACAAACCGAATATTTTTTACTACGCACGAATGCAGCTCTGATAAATTAGCTCAAGCCAGCCAACGGATGATGATGACTCGACAGATTTTTGGAGATGAGATTCAGAAATTCAGAAGAAAGTAAAAGAAATGCTGATTTACCAATGAAATAATGTATACCTTAAAATTACGATAGCCATCGTTGAGACAGCCCAATTACAACATCTTTAATCTATTTAATTCTGTGTGAAAGTTAAATATATTTTGTTAGTACTCACTTAATTTCGTGCACATTTTTAAATAAGATTTCTGTTAGTAATTTAGAACTAGATCGAGTATAGCACGTGGCACGTGAGCACACTTAGACCTTGTTCCCCATCTGTTTGGTTGAATGGTTGTTCTTAACTTCTTACTCGTGTCAACACTGTAACTCTGTAAAAGTATAAACTCATAGTAATCAAAGCAACCCGAAGTAACAATATTCTTTTAAAAAGTATTTGATTCTAAAATTTCCAGGACTCCTAAAATCTTTTTTGAACGATGCCAATGAAAGCTAAACCAAGAGTTCGAAGGCAGGCTGACTCTAAGCCACTCGCAGGTATGAAACAAAGTAGCTATTGCATTAATTTTATATATTGACATTAAATTTATGTATTTAAAAAATTCACTTTCGTGACATAGCCATAGCCATTAGCATAGGTTCTTGGCCTTGGCCTATATTAGGCTATATTGAACTTGTTCAGAATCAGAAGATTCAAGTTTCAACAAGCTTTGTCTTAAAATAGAAAAAAAACTTGTAATTGAGTTCCAACATAAGAGTCATTAGGCTTAATATAAAGTGCCTAAAAAATATTCTTTCATTAGGGCCTAAGGCTATCCTGTAGTTTCGCACGTTAAATTATTACCCCCACCCCCCACCACCCTTGAATAGAGGGCGAAATAATTCCGTAAAATAATTTAACGTGCGAAACTACAGGATAGCCGGGCCTAAATTAAATTAATTTTTTTAATAAGAGTAACATTGAATCTTAAAGTGTGACCAATATGTATCAAAAAATATTTCTTTTTTTCAATAGCTACATATATATAATTGCAGCCATAGTCTAAAATGATTTCATGTTACTCTTAAAAAAATTTAATTTATTTAAAAAAATTCCAATAAAAAACTCTGACTTTTCAATTGATCTATCTTTTCATCCAATTGATGATTATATACATGGCATGGCAGCCATGCCTATAAGCTCCAATGTTAGAGACACAGCCATCTACCATGTCTCTAAGTGTGAACTCATTCAATATTAATAACATGGCTGCCATGCAAGTTTCATTGACATTGACATAGTAGCCATGTCTCTAATAGTGACTAGGTCTATACTTATAAACACTTTTATAGACACTTTACTTATAGCCTACTTTTAATGTTAGTAAAAACCAATCAAACAAAGTTATTTTCATATTTTTTATTTCTTTATTGGGAGTTAAAGTCATTTTAGCCCATAGTCCCAAGTATGTTTTATGTAGGCCTAGTCCCTAGGCTTATGCCACAAAAATTTTTGACTGCATGTGTCAAAGTGGTTCTTGTTCTCTCTATTTAAATCTCAACTGCTGACACCAAAGTTGTCAAAGTGTAATTGCTCTCACTGAAATTATCCCACTACTGCAACCAAGTTGTCAAAGGGCTGATTCTTCTGTCTCTTCAAATGATTCCACAGCTGTCACTAAAGTTGTCAAAGGGCTAAACTCCTGTTTATAAATGTTGGTAGCTGCCACCAAGACTATTCTATTAATAAATTATGAGTTTATTAATCTTAGAATAAGTCTGAGAATATTTCTTAGAATAGGTCTGAGTATTTAGTCTGCATATTTAGTATGAGTATTTAGTCTGAGTATTATTCTTAGAAAACTATTAGCCCTGAAAAAATTTACTCCTCTGTTATTCTGGTAGCATTTTTTCTGATTCCGGTAACGTTCACTATACTTTTGGCCTGAGTGGTCTGTTGGCTATACTAGTATATGTATTCCATGTACTTTGCAAATCCTTGGGCGTTACCGAGATCAGAGGGTCACAGCCTCCAGTTATTCTTACACATATCAATTCAGATCTGCTTTGTATTCTCTTACTACTCAATACTGCTGCTTCTTAATAGTATGTACTGTATACTCTTCAGTCTATTTCACTCTCACTTCTTAAAAAGAATCAACACAGAAAACACTTCTTCAATTCTTATTTTCTCGGAACTATTATTCTTCAATATGACTGTTTTGTTAGTGAGCTGCGATGCACAAGGTTGTTTCTCCCTCTGCCAAATCGAAATTTATACTAAAATTTGCTAAAGTTTTAAACAAAAATTTGTTAGCACAAAATATTATAGAAAATACAAGTATTAAAACAAAATATGTTTCCTAGTTTTGGCGTGAATTCAAATTGACTAAACAGTGACTATTTTATAAAGAAATTGCGAGGGGCCCTGCACACATGTTGCCCCTATAGGAAAAGTTATAAAATTGTGGATGGTGTTTGGTGCACTTTAGACATTTTTATAATGTGCACTGCCCT
>NIVC01004563.1:0-25000 GCA_002269645.1 Macrostomum lignano
TATAAGCTTCGTCTTTTAGCTTAGCTTACTTTACCGTTTTGGATTCCCCAAGCCCTGCCAACCAGGATAGAGGAGGGGAGAGAGTTTAGGGTAGAGAATTCTCTCTCACTGGGGTCAATCGGCATTGGGCTGGCGCATCGCGCGGTACTCTGCCAATCGCATGGGCTGGGGTGGGTGGGAGGGTGGCAAGTGAACGGGAGGCAGACACAGTGCTGGAACGCCTCGAGCTGACTGAACCATCCCTAAACTAAAGCAGATCTCCGCGTTTGCTACAATTACGCCCCGCTATAACCTCCCCCCCCCCTAGTCCATTGTATAGTAATTTCCGCTCCACCTCTGGCATGGGGTCGTGCTGCGTTAGGCTGGTACTTATTCAATGCCCCCAAGCGTGCGCGTTAGCTGGATGACGTCATGCATTCATGGGAGCCTAACTGACCTTGCAGCTGGGCTAAACCTGCACACGCCTAGCATAGGATCATGCATGGGGAATCCAACAAGACAGAGGCTTAAGTGCATCGTTAGCTACAACTGACTGTGCGCGAAATCCCTTTTGCCTAAATTGGCTTGGCTGCATGGCACAGCTCGTCGAGTTCTTGAAGACTTTTTACGTATTTGTTGCGTGGGCGGAGTAGTGGGCTTGTACTAATAAACTGTGTATGTACTAGGCCTAAGAAATGATAATTTGAAAACCAACTGAAAGCCACAATAAAGAAAATAGTAGTAGTAGTAATAAGGACCCAGGGGACGGATGGATAATCCAGTAGAGGACCTACTAGACCTACTAATGGACGCAGGAGACGGCTGAATAATCCAGTAGAGGACCTACTAAAGAACGTTCAAGACAGCTGGATAATCCAGTTGAGGACCTACTAGACCTACTAAAGGACTCTCGAGATGGCTGGATAATCTAGTAGAGGACCTACTGAAGGACGCACCAGACAGCTGGATAATCCAGTAGAGGACCTACTGAAGGACGCACCAGACAGCTGGATAATCCAGTAGAGGACCTACTGAAGGACGCACCAGACAGCTGCATAATCCAGTAGAGGACCTACTGAAGGACGCACCAGACAGCTGGATAATCCAGTAGAGGACCTACTGAAGGACGCACCAGACAGCTGGATAATCCAGTAGAGGACCTACTGAAAAACGCACTAGACAGCTGGATAATCCAGTAGTGAACTCGCTGAAAACCGAGGGTTAAAACCAGAGAAATGCCAACTTTCATAGACACTTAAGTTCCAACACGAGAGAAGGACGCCAGTCTCTTGTGTGCTAGTGCAGCTAATTCCTACTTGTAAACACGCAGGTAGCCATCCAATTTCTGCATCAAATCCTGCTGCTTTCCTCTCGGACAGCTCGACCACTTCCCAATCTTCCCCTCAAGAGCTCGCGTGGGGGATAGACAGTTCGTAACTAACTAACCAACGTTAGTCTCTTAGCAGTGTCCCTCGAAGCGCGTGCTGGCAGGACCTCAACTCCCCCCTAGGCTATCTCCGCGGATTGAGAGGACTTCGGTTATACCTCAGCGCATAGTTCGCCGCCGCCCGTCAATCACTGGTTCGGTGACGCTTGGCTAAGTACTGGCTGACTTCTCATATACTGCAGTACGAGTATCTATCTATATGACCCACAGTGCGCTGATAGATAGGCCGAAATACTCACTCAAGCTTAGGCTAAAATATCGACCGGTTTTAGCCTTGAGTTCGCATTATCGAGTGGACTCTATACTTCAGTTTTGAAGCAACTGTAGACTGCTATGCACAATAAACGTACTCGAAAAAAATATGTGTGCACATTGCCAATTTAAATATACTTCTAGGCATTTGTTTATCTGAATTTTAGATCTACTTCAAAAAGCCGGAACTAATTAGGATGCCGCTAATAGATAAATCGATCTATTAGTCTTATTTTTTAAATAGGATTTTACAGAATTCAATTAAAAATATCTATCCACGCGTCAATTTTACTACTTGTTAAAATTTACTTAGTAGTCTGATAGGGTTTTTAGGCATCGAATTCTACGAAAATTGATCATAATCAGGGTTGCAACTAATCACCTGGTTAAAGAGCTGATGCATTAAAAGCTGCTTTTTGCTACAATTGTTTTATCTAAATAGTTGAATTCTCTTTATTTTATCGATTGAAACTTTTTTTTGATGAAGACTTGCAATCCTTTTAACGCAATTGCTATCTTAATACGGATTAACTTGCAAGGTAGCAATTAGGAGGAAAACTGATGAAGGCGGGTGATGAGGGGGGAATTTGAGACGACACCTTCACAGCTGCCACTTGTCGCTATATAGCAGTCTTAGTAACTATGCTCAATAAGAGGACTCAAAGGTAAGGACTCTAAGCTCTCCCTATAGCACAAAGGCATGCAATCAATGCTTTATCGAGAGAATTCATTTGTTAACACGCTTTACCCTTAGCTGTAATGAGACTTTACAATCCCCTATAGAGGTAGGGATGGCGCTTTGTACTTTTAACTTTTGGCTTGTAACACCTGTTGATAATAAATGGATGCGGAGAAGCCTGATGAAGCTGCTAATATGAGTCAGTTTCCGGTTCCTCAACATTTATTAAATCATTTTCTCCATCATATCTCAGCTTTCTCATATCATATCTCAATTCTATCCGATCATATCTCAATTCTATCTCTTTATATCTCAATTCTTCTATCATATCATATCTCACTTTTATGCAATCAAGTCTCACTATACCGGCATCTCCAGATCTCTCGTTGAACTACAAAGTCACCAAGCGCACAAACTTGAGCAGGTCTCTAAGCTCACCCGAGCCAAACCCGTTGCAACCGGATCGGCCGACTGAGTCGCCACCGAGATGGTCGCCGCTCCGTACTGACCCGCAGTTCGCTGAGTCGATGTCAGCTTTGCACTGTTCGAAGATGACGCCAAGGAGGCTGGGTGATGCGGCGGCGGTGGCGGCGGCTGCTGCTGCTGAGCTCCGCAAGAGTCGGCGAAAGACATCGGCGAGTCGTGAACCCACACGGGAGTTTGTCTCTGCGGTGCCGTGTCAGGCAGTTCAAAGGCTCTGTTAGCCGCCTGACGATGCTGCTGCTGTTGCTGCTGTTGCTGCTGGTGCTGACTTTGATGACGCCGATGAGGCAGCTGGGGTGACGTCACTGCTCGGAAAGCCCTGAGCAGACTCGGACTGGGCGGAGGTCCCGCCTGTTGCTGCTGCAGTTGCTGTTGCTGCAGCTGCTGCTGCTGCTGCTGGCGGAAATCCGGTGGCGGCAGTTGGTAGGAGTGCTGCCGGCTCGGGGATTTCTTCTGGGGCGATGTCGGTGCCGACTGCGGGTAATTGAAGGCGATCTGCTGCTGCTGTTGCTGCTGCTGCGGATTCATATTTGGAGGCTTCTTTCCTGCCGCTCCACTACGGAACGAGAACTTCGCCAACATGCTGACCGGCTGTTGTTGTTTCTGACTGCCGCTGCTGCAGTAAGTTGGAGCCACTGTGGCCACAGCTGGTGGTGCTGCCGATGCCGCGTATTTCTGCGACGCCAATGATAAAGTAATTTAAAATAAGTAAAAAAGTTGGAAAGTTTGTAATAATTTTCACTGGCTAAATTAAGTATTCACTCTGTAGCTAGCTGGAATACGGCAGTGCCCCCACCTTTCTGTCTTTGCTTCCTTCTTAGAGAGGTTTTTTCTGCTACTTTTTGTAGCTAAATGAGCGGCTTGTGGGGCAGACAGAGAAAACGGCAAGGTTTGAGATCGAAAAGAATAATAAGAGAATCTGGCCCGCTCTCAAATAGCTGCAGGGCCACGGAGCCTCAGACAGGGCATCTGGAGCGGAGCGGTGACCAACTGTTAAGGTTAAACATGCAGTAAGTTTCCCATTCCGATTGACCCGGCTAAGAAACTCACGCATACACACTTTGTGCCTAGGAGGTTGGGCTGTCACGAGCTACAGGAATCGAACCTGGACGGACTTGCCTACATGCCTACGTTCAACAGCAGCTATTGCCCGGCCCACCTGAAGCCTCAATTACCCCAGCTAATGCTGGCACCCATTTTACAGCTGAGTGAACTGAAGCAATGCAGAGTTAAGTGTCTTGCTCAAGGACACAAACAGTTCCGAGTGGGCCGACGAGACTCGAACTCCCGACCTTCGAAAACTGTAAAGCAACATTAAAAAAATTCATTTTAGAATTTTACTAGCAATCTAGTGCCTTTCTTCGGGGCGGCCGATTATTCATGCAACTCCATTAAAAATGCACATTTTCTTAAGAACCAATTCCATCTTCAGTTTTATAAATCACTTTATTCGAGTAAAATTGTCACTGACAAAGTTTTACTGTCAGTCAGGGGGGGGGAATGCTATGAATCTCTTTTTTCTAACACAGCAAAATAAAACCTACACAAAGATAGCAGGCATTCCCCCCAGATAGCAAGCATCCCCCCCAGATAGCAAGCGTCCCCCAGATAGCAAGCATCCCCCCAGATAGCTAGCATCCCCCAGATAGCAAGCTTCCCCCCCTCAGATAGCAAGCATCCCCCCAGATAGCAAGCATCCCCCAGATAGCAAGCATCCCCCAGATAGCAAGCATCCCCCAGATAGCAAGCATCCCCCAGATAGCAAGCATCCCCCAGATAGCAAGCTTCCCCCAGATAGCAAGCATCCCCCAGATAGCAAGCATCCCCCAGATAGCAAGCATCCCCCAGATAGCAAGCATCCCCCAGATAGCAAGCATCCCCCAGATAGCAAGCATCCCCCAGATAGCAAGCATCCCCCCAGATAGCAAGCATCCCCCCCAGATAGCAAGCGTCCCCCAGATAGCAAGCATCCCCCCAGATAGCTAGCATCCCCCAGATAGCAAGCATCCCCCAGATAGCAAGCTTCCCCCAGATAGCAAGCATCCCCCAGATAGCAAGCATCCCCCAGATAGCAAGCATCCCCCAGATAGCAAGCATCCCCCAGATAGCAAGCATCCCCCAGATAGCAAGCTTCCCCCAGATAGCAAGCATCCCCCAGATAGCAAGCATCCCCCAGATAGCAAGCATCCCCCAGATAGCAAGCATCCCCCAGATAGCAAGCATCCCCCCAGATAGCAAGCGTCCCCCCCAGATAGCAAGCATCCCCCAGATAGCAAGCATCCCCCAGATAGCAAGCTTCCCCCAGATAGCAAGCATCCCCCAAATAGCAAGCATCCCCCAGATAGCAAGCATCCCCCAGATAGCAAGCATCCCCCAGATAGCTAGCATCCCCCAGATAGCAAGCGTCCCCCAGATAGCAAGCATCCCCCCAGATAGCAAGCATCCCCCAGATAGCAAGCATCCCCCAGATAGCAAGCATCCCCCCCTCAGATAGCAAGCATCCCCCCAGATAGCAAGCATCCCCAAATAGCAAGCATCCCCCAGATAGCAAGCATCCCCCCAGATAGCAAGCATCCCCCAGATAGCAAGCATCCCCCCCTCAGATAGCAAGCATCCCCCCAGATAGCAAGCATCCCCTGATAGCAAGCATCCCCCCAGATAGCAAGCATCCCCCAGATAGCAAGCATCCCCCAGATAGCAAGCATCCCCAAATAGCAAGCATCCCCCCAGATAGCAAGCATCCCCCCAGATAGCAAGCATCCCCCAGATAGCAAGCATCCCCCCAAATAGCAAGCATCCCCCAGATAGCAAGCATCCCCCCAGATAGCAAGCATCCCCAAATAGCAAGCATCCCCCCAGATAGCAAGCATCCCCCCAGATAGCAAGCATCCCCCAGATAGCAAGCATCCCCCCAGATAGCAAGCATCCCCCCAGATAGCAAGCTTCCCCCAGATAGCAAGCTTCCCCCAGATAGCAAGCTTCCCCCAGATAGCAAGCATCCCCCAGATAGCAAGCTTCCCCCAGATAGCAAGCATCCCCCCCCAAAACCCAAAAAACCCAAATAGCAAGCACACCCCAGAAAGCAAGAATCCCTAGATAGCTATCAACCCCCCCCCCGGATAGCTAGTTAGAATTTTAAGCACAGGAAAGACAAGCCATTCTATATTAAAACCAACAGCCCCAGTGGCATTCCAGCTATCTAGTTTTAGAACTCTCAGAGCACAATAGTACAAGAAACTGGATGCTCTCCAGCCAAAAAAGCTATTATATCAAAGCAAATTTCTGTATAGCTGTGACGGCACCAAAGTGAGCAAGCAGGCTTGAGTGCTCAAATTCTTAAAGGCTTCATCGCATGAAGGTGAAGAGACTTAGTTGGAGAGCTCCGAGAGAATTAAGAGAGAGAGAATCTGCGCAGAGGTCAAACTGAGAGGCGACCCGCCTAATTTTACAGCAGCTGCTGCAGCCTTGCCTGAGCGTGGGAGAGGCAGGGCGGACCCCCCTTCGCTCCTGATGCATTTCTTGTGTGTCTGGGACCGCTCTGCCTCAATTTCTGCTTCAAAAAGCAGGCCGGCAACGACCGGCGTGAGAAATCGCTGCCAATTAGCATTATGATTAGGGCTACGAAAATTGACGTATGGTGCAATGTGAGGGTTATTGGTTGTGTGTTTTATTTATAATACATGAAAACTGCAATTCTGACGATAGGGGAAGGGCTGCTTCTGTCATTGAGAAGCTGGTTTTGACAGTGCAGCCAAAAAGTTAATCAAGAGAGGCCAAACAGGGAAAGGCGAAAAGGAAGAGGGGAAAGAGGGCAGAAAGAGGGCAAAGCAGAGGGGAAGAAGGAAAATTGGGAAAGAGGGTATAGAGAAAGAGATTTAAGGTGGAAAGGAGGGTTAAAAGGAACAGTGGAAAGAGAAGAGGGGAAAGCGGAGAAGAGGGGAAAGCGGGAAAGAGGGGAAAGCGGGAAAGAGGGGAAAGCGGGAAAGAGGGGAAAGCGGGGAGGAGGGGAAAGCGGGGAGGAGGGGAAAGCGGGGAGGAGGGGAAAGCGGGGGAAGAGGGGAAAGCGGGGAAGAGGGGAAAGCGGGGAAGAGGGGAAAGCGGGGAAGAGGGGAAAGCGGGGAAGAGGTGAAAGCGGGAAGAGGGGAAAGCGGGGAAGAGGGGAAAGCGGGGAAGAGGGGAAAGCGGGGATGAGGGGAAAGCGGGGATGAGGGGAAAGCGGGGAAGAGGGGAAAGCGGGAAAAAGGAAGGAGGGTGAAGATAATAAATAGGGGAAGGGATTAAAGAGGGAAGAGGGCAAAGCGGGGGAAAGAGGGTGACAGGAGAAGTAGGGAAGAGAGGGGAAAGTCGGGAAAAGAAGCAGAGAAGCCCAGAGGCCAGGAGCAACCATAGACCGGTGAAAACAATCCCAAATCCTAAATCCCAATCCTGCAAAGCTATTCTAGGCCACCTGGCGATACAGATCCGCTCTCTGCAGTTCCGTGCAGCCGGGCAGAGAGGAGTAGAGAAGCTGTTTCAGTATGACTCACACTCACCTGCATGCGTCAGCTAGATTGAGCCCCGCATGGGATCTGGGTCTGGGATCGAGGAGTTGACTCAACTGCTAGCTTGAGAAGCCGGTGCTCGCTCGGGCTTAAGCTAGCTAAGCTGGCGACTCAAAGCAGACTTTAACAAGGTTGCTGCTCTTTTGTTCCAGTCCGACAGAGCATTTCTTGTCTTCTAAAAGGAACCTGGCGGTCTCGGTTAATACAGGGATTGCTCTGTTAATAGAGGCGGACCTCCGTCCAAACTTAGCTTCAAAATTTGTTTTTTAGTCCCCACCCTGGCAACCTCTTCCCTTCACCAACCCACCCCCCCCTGCTGCAAAGGCAATGGGGGATCCAAAGTCTAGCCAATAGGAATCACAGAAGTCCCCATGATAATCCACCACTAAGAAGTTCTGCTAAGCGTTTTAATGGGTTGACTAGTATAATTGTAATTTTAGTTTCATTTTTTGGACACGAGTGCAAAATAAGTTTGTTTTCGATACATGCCGGCTAATTTCATTGAGAATTATCACTAAGATACTTTGCGGCTATGAGAACTTCAAGTTTCTCCCAAAATCTCCTCATTACTTTGTATTCGCTCGCTCTCTCTTTCTTTCTCCCTTCCCCCCCTCTCTCTTTCTCCCTCTCTCCTTCTCCCTCTCTCCCTCTCTCCCTTTCTCCCCCCCTCTCTCTCTCTTTTTAGCCCTGACGAAGAATTTATCTGATTCGAATTATCGGCAATCCAACTAAATTGACTTTTGTCAGTCCTTTCTACCGTGTCAGGCCTGAGATTGGAGGTGCCCTCCTCTCTCTCTCTCCCTCCCTCTCTCTCCTTCTTCTTCCTTTCCCTCTCTCCCTCTCGCCTCCCCCTCTCCCTCTCTCCCTCTCGCCTCCCCCTCTCCCTCTCTCCCTCTCGCCTCCCCCTCTCCCTCTCTCCCTCTCGCCTCCCCCTCTCCCTCTCTCCCTCTCGCCTCCCCCTCTCCCTCTCTCCCTCTCGCCTCCCTCTCTCCCTCTCTCCCTCTCGCCTCCCCCTCTCCCTCTCTCCCTCTCGCCTCCCCCTCTCCCTCTCTCCCTATCTTATCCTCTGTACAAAAGAGTCGCAGCAGTCCACAAAAGTTGTTGCTGTTTCACGACGACTTTCAACTTTCAATCTGCGAACTCCCTCCAAAATTTGTTGAATCAAACCCAGCGGGCACCCAAAGCAGGCTGCCTACGCAGACTTATTGAAAGGCAGGCATGATTGAAGGCGCCACCAGGAATGCCGTAAAGACGCAATAACACGAACTTGCAGCACTCCCTGGCCTTTACCAGGATGCAGCCAAGCTTCTGCTTTAGCTGGCTGGAAGCAAAGTTAAAACCAACAGCTGCTCTGCTCCTCGGGGTCGCGATTTCGCTTCCAACTCCACACGGCCTTCCCCGCACTCGCCTTGGCAGAATTTGTCGCTGCAGCAATAAAAATCCCTTGAAGCAAAATCAGGAGATCAGGCAGTCTGTTAACTGCTTGAACTGCCGAGGGGCTGCTGCTGCGGCTTGTTGAACAATAAAAATCTGAAGACGAGCCGTGCCGCCTTTGAGCTTGGAAGTTCGAAACAATATTGGGTATCCTGCCATAACTTTATGGAGTGCAGAGCAGACTTGACAACATGAGTCTGTCTGTCTGTCTGTCAGTCTGTCTGTCTGTCTGTCTGTCTGTCTGTCTGTCTGTGTGTCTGTCTGTCTGTCTGTCTGTCTGTCTGTCTGTCTGTCTGTCTGTCTAGCTAATCGGTCAGTGCTTTAAAATTTCCCTAAAATACCCATCAAAATTGATTCCAAGAAACGAAGCCAATTTGTCTTTCTGTCATGCAAGCAGCAATTTGTCTCCCCCCAGAAACTAATTGCTTACGGTGGAAAATCGGCAGAGCTCTCAACGTGACAGATGCCACATGTTTACTGCTATCAATTCTCCTCGGGTCATGCCATGCAGAGGGCTGATTTGGGTGGGAAATTTCGGATTACTAAGCGTATATTGACTCAGCTACTGTGTCTACCATTGCCTCAGCTACTGTGTCTACCATTGCCTCAGCTACTGTGTCTACCATTGATTCTGCTGCTCTGTCTACCATTGACTCAGCTGCTGTGTCTACCATTGCCTCAGCTGCTGTGTCCCAAGTTTACCTGAGGTGAACTTAATGGGCAAAACTAATCGGGAAATATTATAAAAACAATTCACTGATGGACAGCTCGCATGCCAGTTTACCAGCAGGTGCTTTGCGTAGGGATAAATCGAGTTTCAACTTGGTTGCCGCAGAGAAAATAAACGCAATATGGAGAGAGTTTTCTGATTCAACCCGACCACCTCACGGATCGGGAATCGGCATTGACTCTCAATAAAGCCTGCATCAACAGAGCCACCCCAGTTTACGGCTAACAGAAGTCGCCAACTCTCTGCCACGCTGTCCCACGCAGTGGAACCCGTAAAATTGTACAAGGGACAGACAGATGCAGCCCCTGAAGCCTCCACTGACATTTCCGTCTGCCTTCTCTTAAAACAAACACGGCTCTGTGGCGGTCTACCTGCCACAGCCGAGGGGAATAAATAAAATATTTTATGCGAACGAAAAGTCTACGACTCGACCCACGCAATCGAAAGTTCACGCTCGGTTCACTATTCGGCCTGCTTGGACAGGTAGGCGGCAACTCCCCAGAGATTTCGTAGCGTCAGATGCGGCTTCGGAGCTTGCCTTCTTTTCCCGGCTTTGCGCCCTTCAATCCCCAAGTAAACCCGAAATCACTTTCGACATTCGGAACTCTCTACCTCTATCTATCCATGGCACACTGACTTATGCGCTCGTAAGAGTTGCGGAATTTCTAACCAGATATTTGGTCGACACGAAAGTTCACGTTTTGTTGTGGCGCCATCGACTGCTCATCAAACTCCAATCAAAGTCATATGGCTACGATTATACTTCTCAATGCTAGCCAGAGAAGCAGCAATGATCCACTTAGGCGATTGTGGCCGTAGCCCATGGTGTTGGTCCAGTGTGGCGCTCTGATGTGATCGGCCCAGGATCGATCGATGATGAGTCACATCAATTTGGGGGCAAATTGGAATCTCGGCTTGGCTCTGCTCGTGCAATTAACAGCCTTGAGTGCCAACACCCAAGGCACAGTGAAGTGTACATGCCTAACGATAAATAAAGTCAGGGCCACTGTACACTCCTGTGTGAGTGTGTGCCTGTGCGTATGACTGCGTACGTATCAGAGCGCTTGAGCGCCTGCTCAGGGGAGTCGGCGGAATGGGCAAGAATGTCACTTGCCGGTTGTGTGACAATGTCGCTTAAAATGCGCCAGGGTGCACACAGCCCTCCTGCCTCGTCGAATAAAAAAGACCCACTTAAGCGCTTGGCAGTTGAAGGCAGCGAAGACTTGATGAAGACGTTGTTTGAAAGGCACGTGTAAAAAGTTGTTAGAGCTTCGACACTTTTCATCCATAGCACCATCTATGTAGAAGTACAGTGTAGGATTTTTTGGGGTTTCAAAATATTAAGCCTCCTTGCGCGATGCACTTGCATTCTGCATGTGTAGCGCAGACAATCCCGCGCTACTGCGTGTGTGGCTAGATGACATTTTCCAGGAATGCAGTGGAAACTGCAGGAAATTTTTGCTAACTGCGTGCTTGGCTGCAACTTGCTGAACGAAAAGGTTACGGAAAAAAGTCATGTGTTGCAGCATAGTGGGAAGGGATGGGATAGGGTGCTAATTAAAAATGCGAGCGAAACTTAGCGACCAAGTTTCAGTGGCTGGGCGCTGATCTTGTTAAACTAACAATCTCGATTGTTTTTTACTTTTTCGTCAGCGAAGGGAATTCATGAGAATTTCCAATCTGCCCTAACAATTGTCAGAGGGGGCGTCGAGTATAGAGGGGCGCCAGCTACAGAGGGGGTGCCAGCTACAGAGGGGGTGCCAGCTACAGAGGGGGTGCCAGCTACAGAGGGGGTGCCAGCTACAGAGGGGGCGCCAGCTACAGAGGGGGAGCTAGAAACAGAGGGGGCGCCAGGTACAGAGTAAGGCGCTAGCTACAGAGGGGGCGCCAGCTACAGAGGGGGCGCCAGCTACAGAGGGGGCGCCAGCTACAGAGGGGGCGCCAGCTACAGAGGGGGTGCCAGCTACAGAGGGGGTGCCAGCTACAGAGGGGGTGCCAGCTACAGAGGGGGCGCCAGCTACAGAGGGGGAGCTAGAAACAGAGGGGGCGCCAGGTACAGAGTAAGGCGCTAGCTACAGAGGGGGCGCCAGCTACAGAGGGGGCGCCAGCTACAGAGGGGGCGCCAGCTACAGAGGGGGCGCCAGCTACAGAGGGGGCGCCAGCTACAGAGTAAGGCGCCAGATACAGAGGGGGCGCCAGCTACAGAGGGGGAGCTAGCTACAGAGGGGGCGCCAGCTACAGAGGGGGCGCCAGCTACAGAGGGGGCGCCAGGTACAGAGTAAGGCGCTAGCTACAGAGGGGGCGCCAGCTACAGAGGGGGCGCCAGCTACAGAGGGGGCGCCAGCTACAGAGGGGGCGCCAGCTACAGAGGGGGCGCCAGCTACAGAGGGGGCGCCAGCTACAGAGGGGGCGCCAGCTACAGAGGGGGCGCCAGCTACAGAGGGGGGGCTGAAAACTATCAACCAACCACAGACAACTCTGGACACGAAGTATTTCGAGCAGGTGAAACGGCAAGCTTCTTAATGATTTTCTTAGGACGCTTGAAGCATTGGTGCCTGATGGACCGTAGCAAGAAGCAGGTTTTGATTTAGAATTTAAAAAACGAGTGACAACCAACTTCTGAATATATAAATTTGTAAATTAGTCTATAAATAAAAGAACAAACGCAATAAATACGAAAAATAGACTACGAGCGTGGCATTTACAATTCAGCAAAATCTTGCGACATTTCAAAAACTGCTTGCAATTTTCCTTCTGCGTATATCGATGTGTTGACCTCCGATTTTTGTCTCTCTGAGGGATATTTTCGACCTATATCTCTAATCTCATTCTTTCTCTTTGTCTCTCTTTCTCTATCTCTCTAGAATCTCATTTCTCCTCGTGTTTTTCAATCGCCTTTGAATATTTTAGTCTAAAGTAAATTCTTCCTCTCTTGATTTTATAATTTGTACAAAAAAGCTATTCTTGTTACTAAGAGTAGTGTTGAATGAATAATGAATGTTATATACTTTAAAATGAGTGAAAAACATTTTAATAAAGGCTTCACTAAGCGACCAGGTGAGGCTGAGACCTCTTGTCTTCGATTCTCGACCCAATTTGGAACAGTTTGTGTCCTTGAGCAAGAACTTAACTCTGTATTGCTTCAGTTCACCCAGCTGTAAAATGGGTGCCAGCATTAGCTGGGGTGTGGCGACCCCCCAGTCCTTGGACTGAACAGCCGTACGCAGCCTTCAGATGCACCGGGCAAAGCTGCGGCTGAGCTGTCGGTTGCACATTTGCCTTTTAGTGCGGATCTAATCAGACAATTATTATTACTATTATTACTATTATATTATCATTACTATTATTATCTTCAGCCTAGTTTAACAGACTTATATTCGCATGCATTCATATCTGACGTACATCAGAAGCTGGAGATGCCAAGGCTTCAAGGGGTCTATGATTTTGAGCTAAATACAAAAATCTAAACATTTCTAGAATTATCACTTGTGTTACACACTTTGCCGCTGTGTAAACAATAACACGGCATGGCATTTAGTGTCAGCTATACCAACAGCAGTGTACATGAGCTAAAGCTATTTAATAACAAGTTGCTCAGGTGAAATGCTGAACAATACTGCAACCCACTCTGCAAAGTCTTTCCTCTCTGTAAGCTCTGCTTTGAGGTCAATTTTCAAACTGCAGAAAGAAACGTTTAATGTAGAAACTTGTTGTGACAGGATAAAGCAGTCACAGAAAATTTTTCTTGCAAAAATTGCTTATTTAATATTAAGCAAATCTTCAAATACAGACTGAAAAGTGTCCATAGTTCATGCCTGTGTGGGAAGCAATGCCTGTTAAATACGATCTAAAATGACCCTGCAGACTAATGAATACTGACAGTTATTATAATAATGGCATCTAAAATTCTAAATATGTACAACACATGTTAAAAGTTAAAAGCATATAGATGCCTATCAAAGACGTATAGAGACCATGCTGTCAGAACTGTCAGTCACCGATAGAGGCGCTGTCGAAACTTCTTTGCACTAAATGGCAATTTTCAAGCAACCATCCATAAGATTATAAAATCAAAATACTTGTTAATCGGTAGCAGACAGGCTCAAGCAACCGCATCGCAATTAGAGACAGAAATCTGCTTCACTTGTGGCCCAATTCCAGGTGTTTTTCGGTTGTCAAAATTTCGTCTGGGCTATGTGAATAGAAAGTTTCTATTCTCAATTAAATACTCAAATAGAAATTGCAGCACGACGCGTGCAAGAGGTCAGCGTGAGGAGGGGAGGGGGTGGAATTGAGAATACCCACCTTAAAATGACGACTGGATTCTGGGTTGAGTTTGCTCATTCTGGTTGCGGCGAGGGGGGGGGCTTGGACTGTCGAACCAGATGAGCTGAGGAGGGGCGAGGGGGCACGGCTCTCTTTCACATTGCGGCGGGCACAATGCGTACGGCGGAGCAGTGCACACGGGGGCTCATATTATTAAATTTGGAATCTCTCATAAACCGGTATGGGTCGCATGCGGGCACACAAGCAAACGCATCCATTGGGTCAGAACTGGGTCCTCTCGGTGCTTTGCTTCTCCGATTATATATAATTTCGGAAGCCCAACAGGCAGTCGAGATTCGCTGCGCAGAGTCTTCAGCCGCGATCAGCAGAGCAGGCACCATGTCGGAGCGAGAATCTGCTGCAGCGAAAGCGCCGAACCGATGTCTCCTTGTGTTGAAGACGTTGCTGCGTCATCGGGCAGTGATTGCCACCTTTCTGGTGCCGTTGGCTCTCCTGCCGCTCATCTTCTATGTTGGAACCAAGGTTTGCACTAGTTGTGTAATAATTCTTTGCTTTGCCATTTGCTTTGCTGCGAGATTGTTTACTCGGCTATACTGGCGAATATTGCGTAACCATCTGCTTATGCTCGATGAGTTTGAGACCGGTGTTTGGCTAGCTGCATTTCAGAAGGTGCTCTCTATTTATTTAATGTCAAATTATGATTCATGGACGCCATCTTAGAAGATGTCAGGGCGCCACCTTTAGGCGTATTTTCATTAAGCGTTACCTTGGATGATGTGTGAATTTATGGTGGTGTGAACGATCTTTTAGACGTCAGGGGTGCACCTTTTGGATGCCATATAAGACATCAGATAGTTTACTATCTTCGCATCTGTGGTTCCACTATTTAGAGTAGTAGCTTCAAGCCTTTCCAATTTCTCGATTTCAGGAGGCCAAAGCCGCATTTGTAATCATCACGATGTCGTTCTATTGGAACTTCGAAGTTGTTCCGCTGGGAATCACGGCCCTGCTGCCCGTGGTGCTGGTGCCAGCGCTTGGCATCATGCCTAGCAGAGACATCTGCCCGGCCTATTTTAAGGTTTTGAAATGTACTTTTGAAATTTAAAAGAAATAATCGAATTTTTAAAAACCGAATTTTAGAGCCAACGTGCCTGACTCTCGTCCCAAAGGCTCTTCTTGAATTCGAAACCACTTTTAGCCTTCTTATGTAATTTTGGAATTTGTGCACGGAGACTTCACGCAACTCAAGCCCCCAAGGGTCAACCACAAAGGCACAGACTGTGTGTACTGCTCACACAGGGTGTACATCGGCCCCGCCTTTCTAATCATCGAGCATGGGTGTGAATCGCACGACAAAAACCCTCTGCTCCCCAAGTAACTATAATTGTCTTTTTCCTATCCTATTCTAGGACTCAAACATGCTGTTCCTCGGCGGCCTAATTCTAGCAGTTTCCATCGAGATCTGGGATCTTCATAAGAGAGTTGCGCTCAAAGTTCTGCTGCTGTGCGGCGTGCAGCCCAGATGGTGAGTCACCGGGTCGACAATCAGTCGGAATACAATGTACAGGACTGGTCCAGAAAAGTCTGCCGGCTGACAAATCGAGTTTTCTCTGCACTTAGGTGGATGAATTAAGCTGAAACGTGACCTGCTGAAGCCTTGTGTTCTGATGGATGGTGTTTATTACTTAAAAATCTTGGTAATTTCCGGGTTTTAGCCGTGTTTATCACAGTTGTATCCATCTGCTATGAAAGCTGTCAGTCACTGCTCAACATGATGGCCCTTGTTGTCTGTGTAAGTCTGCCTGAGGGCTTATTCAAACTTCTTAAAGCCAGGATGCCATTTCGAATCTCTCAACTGGCGTGTCAACCATGGAGCTGAAATGCAGTGTAGTTACGTCAGTTAGTGAAGCGGGTGTTTTTTCTAAGAAAACTTCATGCTTTTTGAAGCAAGCAGCAAGATTATAAAGTAAAGAATATCATCAGAACACAAGGTTGAAGCAGGTCAACTTTCTGCCCAATCTAAATCGACCAAGCAAGTTCAGAGAAAACTCGGTTTTGTTATCCAGGAGACCATTCCGGATCACCCTATAAATAAAAACAGTTAGTTAAATTTTAACAGAAGCAGCGCACATCAAATTAGACATCCTTGACAATGTTGACATGCACCAATCTTCTAAATATGAGCTCTGCAGGACCTTCTCCAAATTCCAACCGTTTAATTTAGCAAGTTTACGACAAATATTCTCTTTGATAATGTCTATTGACTCGCATTTCAATTAGTGCTTAACTTAAATCAGGACCTTTGTGTGTCTTAAAAGGGTCCCTGCTTTTTACCTGCTTTGGTTTGTGAAGTTCGGTGTTAGGAATGAAAAGCTAGAACTGATTGTTCTCGTAAAGAGCCAGAGCAGTGTTTCAAAAAAGCAATCGCTCGAGTCTCATAGTCTGGAGAACTGGTCTGAACCGCTTCTCTCTCAGGCCGTCTCCCAGACTAGAAAATGCCAGCTTTTATCAATTATATTGTAGTTATAAGCTCAAGTCTTTCACATAAAAACTATTCTTTTAAAAAGTAGACTCCGACACTTAAAAGCGTCTTTTATACTTATACAAGTGCTTTTAGTTTTCTTTTGTCAGCAGTCAGCAGCGAGACCCTAGAGATATCTAGAGATACTAGAGATATCTAGAGATAGTTACTAGAGATATCTCAAGATTTTTTTAAACAGAAATACGAGCGTAGATAAAGTACCTTAACTTAATAAGTTTATAATAGCGAGTTTTTAATTTTGAACTGCACATAATCAGTTCCTAATCTCAGAAAGCAGAGATATCAAATCCTTAATGTTTGAGCAGGTGTTTTTTACGTTTGACTTTCTGATGTAACGCCCAGCGAAGGATTTTGACTTTCAAAGAATCAAAGTACAGTATATACTCGTATATAACAATGGTGCAAGTTTTCGGTCAAATTTAGCGACATTAAATATCAGTTACGCCGACTTTCAAAATACTCAGGCTGTTCTCATATTTGTCAAATCTCCAACTCAAATTGATGATGCCCAAAACTCACTGGCAGGCTTCTGTTTGGCTTCCTCATTCCCACTTGGATTCTGTCGATGTGGATCTCCAACACCGCCACGGTGGCCATGATGCTCCCCATAGCGGAGGCCGTGCTGGTGGAGCTGCGCAAGCACTACCAAGCCGCGCATTCCAGGCACTCTCACCAGCGCCGTCATAGCAACGCTTTAGACGTTGAAACGGCAGCCAAAATGTCAGAGGGGCGCCGAGATTTCGAGGGGGGTGCCGTGGAGACTGGCGCAGTGAATCCCGCCTTCGAAATGTCGGCCGCTTCGTCGAGCAGCGACCAGACAACGGTCGCGTCTGGAATCGGCAATCACGATGCTGGCTGTGGCGACAAAGACTTCGCACCAGAGAGCGACGTCGAGGGACAGACAGCTAAAGAGTTGGACGACGACGAAATCGTTGCCGAAGATCGGCACGTGGATGCGGAGATTGATTCGGCGCACGACGTCGACATGCGCGTGCCCATGAAAGAGTTCATTGCCGACAAGCGCAACGCCGAGTTTGCCAACATCTGCCGCATGCTGATGCTCTCCGTGTCCTACGGCGCCGTGTTCGGCGGGGTCGCCACCCTGACCGGCACGGCTCCTAACGTAATCTTGAACGGCATCGTGGCCGAATACTTCGGCTCGGAGACGTCGCTAAACTACAGCAGCTGGTTGTTCTATGGTCTGCCGCTGGCCGTTGTAACTCTGCTCATCGCTTGGGTTTGGCTGCAGATCAGCTTTTTGGGGTTCAGGTTCGTGTTTATTCTGCTTTAGCTAGCAATGATTGAGCATTGATTAGTCAGTCATGCGAGAGTATGCAGGGGTAACCCTGTGTGGCAAAGCCCACACTTGCACATGATTTACAGCAGCCCTGACATGCGCACTTTTAGTCCTGTAAAACAATAAAACCACGTCGCTCTGTCTATACTTCACAATCATAAATATCGGTACGTACTTGTTCATGCCCCATGGACTAACTAGCTACAACTCTTCAAACACTCATCCAGGAGCTTTGTGCGACCGAACACCTTGCCAAAAAGTGACGAGGAGCGAATCAAGGCGACACTGCGCAGGGAGTATCAGAAACTCGGGCCTATCTCGTGAGTAAAGTATCATCAAGTCGATGCTTAATTCGATCTGGTAGTGAACCCCAATAACCTCATGTCGAACTATAAACCTCGTGACAGGTACGCTGAAGTGAACGTCATTCTGCTCTTTGTGCTTACCATCTGTCTCTGGATCAGCCGGGAGCCCGGAGTTCGCGGCTGGTCGGCCCTTTTCCTCGGCCCGGACCCTAAAAACACGAGCAACACCATGTCCTTCACTAGCGACGCTCAGCCAGTCATCCTATCGGCCATACTTCTCTTCTTCCTGCCGTCCAAGAATCCCTTTAGCTGCTGCACCTGCAAGTGCCCACAGCGCTGTGGCAAATCGTCCAGTCGTAGACGGAGACGCACCTATTCCCGCGAAGTCACGGTTGAGCCGAACCTGATTGTGCAGATTGACGACCGACCGGACAGGATGATGACCTGGCGGTTGATGCAGGAACGAGTAGCCTGGAACATTGTGCTCATGCTGGGCGCTGGATTCGCTCTGGCTGACACTTCAAGGGTTGGTTGGTTTCTGCAGCACAAGTGCTGTAGTATTCAGTGACGTTCATCCAAGGACCACTAGAAGTTACCGTTAACGGTAACTTCTAGTGGTCCTTGCGTTCATCATCAGACATCCTTGCTAATAATAATATAACTCATCACCTGAGTTTCTTTCTTACTGACTTGATATATTCATTCACAGGTGTCGGGTTTGTCAGACTGGATTGGTCAGCAACTGTTGCACCTGAAAGTTGTACCTTTGGAGGCTCTGATCTTCATCTTCTGCCTGTTCTCCGCTCTGCTGACGGAGTGGACTTCAAACGGCACGGCCGCAACTATATTGCTGCCTATCTTGGCCAGCTTTGTAAGTACATTGTGTACATCCGCACATGTACTTATCGGTTGTAGTATGAGTTCAATAGTGAACAGGTGTCCTAGAATATGGAATATGGCGCCGAAATCCTAACCCTACATGCATGTAAGCTTGTCTGTGTAAATATCTGTATATGCTCGCTTAATTGCAGAGCCAAAACATCGGCGTGCACCCGTTCTACCTGATGCTTTCGTCCACCGCTTCGTGCTCATTCGCCTTCATTCTGCCGATTTCTACGCCGGCAAATATTCTGGTGTTCTCCAGGGGCTACCTGAGGGCCGTGGATATGGTAAGCCTAGCTAGCTATTGCCTACAATGACAATATGGCCAAATTACTTAAACACCTCGTACTGCAGCAAAGAAAACGTAATCAGTGAAGCAACAAAGGACAACAAGTCCCATCTAGCTAGTCACGGTGTATTAATAAGTTGTTATTACCGAAACTGTCTCTGCAGTTGTCGTGCTAAATGACCTACAAATGTACAAGACTTTGATTCAGAGACCAATAGGGGTTGTTAACTGTGTTTCAATTTCAAGAAAATTAAACAATTCTATATTCTAGTTGAGAACCGGCGTCGTCATGTGGCTGCTTAGCAACTCCTTGGTTGCCGTGGCAACGATTAGCTACGCTCCGGCCATCTTCGGACTCCGTGAACTGCCACCTTGGGCGGTGAGAAATGTCACCGCGTCGGCTACCGCTTAATTAAAAAAAATTGAGTTTGTTGTCACAGCTGTCCCAGCAGCAGCGAGTCTGCTGCGATCTTTATACTTTAAATGAAACTCATTTAAAAGCTACCGATATACCATCATCCTGCTCGAGTGAGGTATTTCAAGCCTTATAAGCATAGGTGATGAACAACACTGTCTCTAAGTCTGAATAACCGAATCTTTGATTTTATCATCTCTGATAATTGCATGCTGATCTCATGGTCTCACTTGACTAAACTATTTGCCATTATTAGGCAAAGAAAACACATTTACATGTATATGAAGCCAGTTTTTTATCATTTGAGTTTCGGGCGTAACAGTTCAAACAAAAATCTTTTTATCGAGGCCTGAGAATTCAACTGACGTTGTTTTTATACTTTTGACAAGTAAAACCTTTTTTTTCAAAAATTAGGGAATGTCTTTTGAAAAGGCGAATTATACGCGTGATTACTTTCTCTAAAAATTATATAGTGCCTTGTGCCTTATTAATTTGTGCCTTAAGTTATAGCTAAATGCATTAACTTGTACTAAATTAATAGAGCACGTGCACTGTTTAGTCAGTAAATTTATTTACCCTTACATATAGTAGCTGTTACCTGTTAGTTTTTATATACAAGCTTTCAATCCCACCTTTGTGGTTTTGTTTTACTTATATTTGTAGATATGAACGTAATTACTACCCTCAACTTAAGTAAAATTCGATCAAATACGTCTGTCAATTAATGTGAATTGTTGTAAATTCTATTTAATTAATTTAATTCTATTTAATTGTTGTAAATTGTTGTAACTACTGATAGTAGCAAATAACCATTTTTTATGAATGGTTATTTGCTACTAGCAGTAGTATAATAACCAATAGCTGACGGAAGTTCGAACTTTTTATTTAAAACTTTTTGATTACAAAAATAATAAAAGTATAGCAACAATATACACGAGCAGATATAGATTTGAAGACCATAAAAATTTCCGATTTTAATATTAGGTAGCTAGATGTACTTCAAGTAAACATATAAGTATAACATCAATGTAAAAAGTTGATTTATTCAGAATCAACTCGAATCTATCGAATCTAAAAACTTCTTTTACTGCATGAGAACAGCATGAAAGAAAAATACATTAACTACATTATTGTAAATATATAGCCGCTATAGTCAGAATACCCGCCTACTGTGATAGATAAAGTACATGTTTCGTTTCATTAGACACAGTTTATAAGAGAAGCATATATAACCACAGCAAAGTAAAAATAGGAAAGAGAAACTTTTTAAATGAACTACATTTTTAAAGGTTTCTAAAAAAAAAAAACACTAAATTGTAGGTTTTGTGCTCCCTGAAAACTCGAGCGATCGGAATCACTGAATCAGCATTTCAAATTCCATCAGTGAATAATAAAATCCAAAGTTATATTGCCATACAATTCCCACAGCTTAATCTGCCGCGTTTGGATTTGTCGCATGGCAAGCTTGGTACCACCAACAACCCTTGAATAGAGCACTGCAACTGCCGCCAGCATTCGCGTCCAAATCGAACGTGCTGAACATCATCCCATTGCTCATTGCCATCATGCTGTCTCCCACAGTCGGGTCGCTGGTGCGAAATCCAGATATGTTCAGCCGAAACTTATCAGCCTCTTTGGCAACGGAGAAGCTGGAGTTAGTCAACTCGGTACACCGTACCGTTCCACAGCCGCATCCGAATGCGAAGAGCTCGACCAGACAGCCATGAGGTGAGAGAGTGCATGGTGCGCAGGCCTGCAAAAATCGATTTAGGTCATTTGTCCTGTACATCAACGAACCATCGTACATGTAATTCCGTATTTTAGATTGTTGCATGACGATCTTTATAACTTCGAGGGTTCAGAAAACCAGTAGCTACTGTAATATAGCAATAACTATATATTAGTAGCGCAATCCACCAAGAACTAAATTTATTTAGTCCAGACAAGGATTTCACCGCCCCAGACGTATAAGTCGTAAAAAAATAGCTCTTGAAAGGTGTCAGAGTTAGGCATAACCAACAATAATCGAATAATTTCCTAATCTCTTTACGTATTGTTTGCGTGTGTTGGCCCCCCAACATTTCGTATGATAGTTGAACAATCGATAATTTAGGCCCGCCCGATCGCCTCGGTTTACATGTACTTCTTTAACAACTTTCACGACCGTTAAAAAACTTTCACTGTCCGCCTGTTGCTACGTTTGCTACGATAAACCGTAAATTTAGCTTCAAGTGTTAGTTCATTCTGAGTTAACTTGTCCCACCAGCAATTGGACAAGTAACGGATAATATACATGTCACATCAGAAATGTGTTTGTTACACTAACACTGCATCAGATTAAGCCTACCTGCAATAATGTATAAAATTACTTATTGACTACATCCTGAGACCAACATAATTAACGAACTATATGTTTAAAAACTTTTACATGCATCATGCAAGCTCGTACACAACCAGCCAGTGGTTTTCATCTGCCCTTCTCCGAATCCGGCCGCGTACATATGTACTCGCTCCAGTTGCGATGGAAATACGTCAAGTTGTCAACCCGGCGCTGAATTCTGATCCAACAATCGCTAAACGAGCTCACAAACACCTGACGCGCATTTCAGATTGGCAAAATTTCATTTTCAATCGAGAGTCACATATTACAATTAGCTCGAAAAGTCACATCGTCGAAAACTGATTTAGAAGCCTGTGATTTAGGCTTAATGACAAGCTCGAAAAGTCATAAGCTCGAAAAGGGTTAGAGTTAGGGCTTGTGCCTCATAAGGTTAGGGTTTAGGCTTATAAGATAGGGTTAGGGTTGGGGCCTTTAGGGTTAGGATTTAGGGTTAGTAGGGTACTATACAGAGCTTGTGCCTTTTCGATTAATTCTTATTCTTTCACTTCTGTATGCATATCATTAAATTTTTTTTACATGTCGCTACTATAGTACCCGAAGTAGAAGAATCAGGATGAAATGTTTCATTTCTTAGCTGAATATTTTGAAAGTTTCGAGTAGTACCGTAGGAAATCATAACTCACAAGCTATTAAAGTTGATTTAGTGCCAATGAAAAGATCGAGTTCTAATAGAACAGAGAGAGACAACAAACAGAACTTTGCTGTTTTTCTTTGTTTATTTGTGAATGTTTTTCTTTGCTGATTTCTTTGTTTTTTTCGCTTTGTTTGCTAAAATTTAAAAGCCATGCTTTCCTCGAATGTATACATTGGCTAGCTAAGCCAAACCAAACAAACAACCATATTAAGTTGACTATGCAGAGTTGTCATCAACGGACTGTGCGCACTGATGAACTATAATTAATTTGACTCTAATCTTATTGGGCATACATAATTCTACAGCAATATCTATTCACTTTTACAACTTTCACAGCTAATGTGGTAACTGCCATGTGCATGTGCGATGTGCCATGTTTTTATGATGATGTTTGCATCGCTTGTTTACTACTGCTTATATCAAGCACTTCATAAATTTTTCATAATTATTTGCATTGTTTGTATCAGCGTTTAAGCTTTGGAATTTATTTCTATTAAAGTACTTTTGTCATTTTAAGCTATAATAATCTATTTGCAATTATTTAAGTGCAAAAGAGTATCTTTACAGTGCCAATGGCTTTAAGGAAGTGGACAGAAATGCAAAGCCAAATTTCGGGAAGAATGGAACTTTCACGAGCATTTTAAAAAAACCTTATTACATATAATTTTCTTTAACTTTAGCTATAAAGATAGATAGATACCGACAGACCATTTTTAGTATTTAGCTATAATTATAGAAAAAGACTTTTCGCTGAATTTGCCTAGATTGTTGCTGGATTTGCTTTTGCCGATATTGTCCATGGTGAATTTCTGTTGCCAAATTTGTGAGCATCCATAGACATAGACATAGATAAGTGTTTGTGTCTCAAAGACTAGTTTTGGCCAAAAAGCAAACAAATAAATGTAGGCCTATGCAAGGAAATAAATATTGATAAACAGTTATAAACCTTTTATTAATTAGAAAGGTAAATCTAATTAGGCTTCTTTCTTTTATATTTTTCCTAAAATAGAATAGTAACTTGAATTACTTGAGATAAGTCATCTTATATAGTATATATACACTTTCTAGCTGTATTATTGATAATAAGTTCATTATTTATCAATTATTTAAAATCTATATTTATCTGTTCACTGTTGCTGTTATTATTCTTCTTTTTTATATTCTAAAAAATATCAAATTAATATGGGGCCCTTATTATAATTAATGGTAAATGTTTCTAAATAGAATATATTTTTTTAAATCAATATCAATTGCTTATTTAATTTTGTCATACAAAAGGATGTACCCATTTTTGGAGATTTGAAAATAGATCCTAAAATAATACTAAAGATATAAAGTCATATCTTATTTTCAATTTTTATTCTAGTAAAAAACTATTTACCTAGCTTTATATGAGTAGGCCCTATATATACATGTATTGAAAATTTAGGTCATTGGTACTGATACAATAAACAACTTAGTAAGCAAGAATCTTTCAAATTTTCATGAGAATATTAAAATTATAAAAAATTTATAAAAAATTATAAATTATAAAAAGTTATAAAAAATTAATCAAATTTATTGGTATTGCAATGAGTAACTTACTAGATAGATAACAAAATTAAAATATGCTTTTTAAGTAAGAATTGTTATTTAGCCTATAACATAAGTTTGAAACTTGCAATAAACTAGAAGCATATAGCCCAAGTAATTGAAGACTCTAAGTAGCCTACTGCTAGTAGTTCAATGCTATTAGAAATGTAATAAGCATAAATTTGCTAAAATTTTTGTTCATATTTTATTTTTTTATATTACAATAATATTAAAAATCAAAGTACATTGTATGCACTTTAGCCAACAATCCGCTGGCTTTTTCGCACGTCGGCCTGGCTGCCAAGCAAAGACGATTGGCGCCTCTGCCTCAGCTGCGTGTCGGCCGAGGAGCGTCGGCATGTCGAGCAGTTCCTGCACCGACGCGACAGCAAAGCTGCTCTCGCCAGCCGCCTGCTGGCCCGGCGTTTCGGCACCTCGGCCACTGGGCTGGACAATTCGCAGCTGACCGCCTGCCTGCAGCGCAGCGACAAGGGGCGCCCGTTTCTGGCTGGCTTTGAGGCCGACTTCAACATCAGCCACCAGGGCGACGTGCTCATTCTGTGCGGTGTCTGCGGGCCAGGGCTCCGTGTTGGCTGCGATGTGATGAAGGCCACCCTGCCCAGTGCGTAATTCTTTATTAGAAATCTCAACGATTTTGGGGTGGGGGGCAGAGCAACTGACTGAGCGGTAAACGCGTCCTACTCTTAGGCCACCCCTGGAGCCCACAAGCCAGAGAAAGTGTACATGCCAGACGATTCAAAAGTCAGGGACGCTGTACACCCTGTGTGAACGGCTCTATGAGTGCGTGACAAGCTTCAAAATCCCAAACTT
>NIVC01004563.1:30000-41910 GCA_002269645.1 Macrostomum lignano
TGGCAGAGCAAAAAAAGTTTTAAAAGATCTTGACCCTAGTTTTAAAAAGTGCATCCGGTAATTTCACTTATAGCTTTAGTCCAGCTAAGAAATGCCGTCCATTGTAAAACAGGCAAACTTTTTGTTTTCTATAATGTATGCAAATGCCTCCACTCCAGGTCATTCGGTGTACAAAAGTCTAGCTAGGCGCCCAGATGTTAATTTATTACATGCACACGGGCGGTCTGTAATTCAGTTCCCGCCGTTCGCTCCCTCCAGGTGAATTTACGACCTCATGCCACAGGTGTGTAACAGCCACATGTATAGGCGATCTGCAATCAAACTACCTGATAGCAGTTGAAGTAAGACGGCAGGCTGACTCGCTTCAACAGCAGGCTGCAGTCTTTCCAATTGCTGATCTCGACGAACGGCCCGACACCCGTGACGCAGAAGATGAACAACTGCGGCACAGAGAAGCTGAGATTAACGGCATCGTTGTGCTCTAGCGACTGGTAATAGACTTTCTTGGTGTCGCTCGCCAGTACGTTCTCCGCCATCAAGAACTCGCTCGAATTAAACAGCTGAAACGCTGTGCGACGCAGTTCGTGCGAGAAATTCGTTGGCGAGAGAACCCGTCCGCTGCTCCACAGAGTCGCCGCCGTCTTCGAGAAGGGATAGTGACTGCAGATGGTCACAGCCGGTATCGCAATGGTGGGGTCGTTCAGGACGATAGTGGTCTGGATGATGGTCTTGTACTGCAGGTAGTCCTTGGCGATGAAGCACACGCAGGCAATGAGGGCGGCCGCCATCAGGCAGAGGTAGCCAGCCCAGATCGCCCGCAGATGTCGAGTTGGCGCCTTGACCAGCCGACCGGCTCCGCGCAGCGAAGTGCTGCTGCAGAACTGCTGGAAAACTTCGTGGAAAGTCATGGCTCAGCTACCCTTTTTTCGCGATGCTCTTTCGCACCTTCAAAGGTTCTTTATTATTATTATAAGGTCCCAGATCTGGTTCCGCAGGGAAGAAGCATTTCACGACCGCGGCTGCTGCGACGGGGCCTGCATCGTATATAAAACAGTCCGCCTTGCCCACCCCCGCATTGGGCTCGGCAGCTGCATAAGCCGAGCTTTTGGCGAACGCTGAGTGGCCTGCAGATCCCAAGCTATAGGGAAGAAAAGGCCGGAATAGGGAGGAGAGTACTGCACTGGTGACCAATCTCAATCAGCTGTTGAACGCGTGGCTCATACTGTAAATCCTCATCCTTGTTCCCTGCTAAAGCAAATTGAAATACAACCGCAGGGGAAGCGAAGTTTGGCCAACTTTTAATCCCACTAGGAGCGTTTCGCAACCTCGAAACGTAACAAGCTCGAATCAAGTTCACAAGCTCGAAAAGTGTCACTAACCACTTTTGATAGCTCACAACTCACACGATTTCGAAGACATGGAATTCCAAGCTTGCAGAATTCACTCATAAATTGTGGATTAACTATTTACTGAAATACTGAAAATCAATGTACTTTTTTGCAGACGGAGTTCAACAGACTCTTGTTGAAAACTTCTGCGTTTAATAAAATTGATTGAATGCTTCTTTTTTAGACTTTGGGTGCAGTTCATCTATTTTATCTTCAAATTGATACAGCAGACTATCCCCAAGGACTAATATTACCCGAAGAATAATTCAGATTCTGTTTGATTTCGCACTCAGGAATCCCTTGAGGAGAATTCTACTTCGTCACTACGATCTCAACATGCAATTTTCAGAGGGTTTCGCCAGCTCCGAAAGACGCCTGATATGATGCGTGATTTCTCGAGAAATTCAATTGAAATATAGCTATTGGCCCAATCGTTACAAATTGATTATAAAACATCCATGGCGACATCCATGAATAACTAAATGCATAACTATATTAATTTCAAATTGGATTAATAAAAGTTTATAAAAAAAACAATTTCGCAAACATCTGCAGCTTCCTTGCAATCAAGTGACTGGACTTACTGTCAGATAATGATAAATGATGGGCATTCAAATATAGGTTACGGGTACCGTCGACTTTTCACGAAGATGCATCCAACGTCTAACTGAACCAGACTGTTGCAACTAAATGCATACATGTAGCTTAGCGCCATATATCTCTTCACTATCGTAGTGTAGCACAAAGCCTGTCTAAGCAGTGCAGACACTCACTATAACCATTAGCTAGCCGAACTGGGCCCAGCCTCAATAGTACAAATTAGTGCAAATTCATTTCAGACGTCATCATTCTTCATCTTGGTCCGGTGGAATTTCGTACTGGCATTACAGCAGAAAGCCGGCAGGCCAACAAAACAAAAAAGTTTCTGGAACAAAAATAATTGAACTTTAAGTCCGGTTTTGTAATAATTGCCGCTCGCATTCTTGCTAACAGAAAACAATTCGTCATTGTGCCAGAAAATGCAGTAGCCGTAGGGTGATTTACTGAAAGCAGCGACTCTGTTGAAAAGTCCAACATAAAACTTCTACAAATATACATTAAAGGGGTTTGTGGTAGTGCATGTGTACACATTCAGTTTACGAGTGGTTCCTGAAGGTCTGTAAAGCATAGTTATTAATTAATTATACATCTGCCCTAATGGGCAGATGTGCAACCGACAGCTCAGCCGCAGCTATTGCGCGGCGCATCTGAAGGCTGCGTACGGCTGTTCAGTCCAAGGACTGGGCACCCTCAATTACCCCAGCTAATGCTGGCACCCATTTTACAGCTGGGTAAGCTGAAGCAATGCAGAGTTAAGTGTCTTGCTCAAGGACACAAACTGTTTCGAGTTGAGCCCAGAATCGAACCCCCGACCTTTCAGTCGTGAGTCTGACGTTTTACCCACTGGGCTACAGCCCCCTTGTGCATAGAAGTATACCCTGAAGTTCTGTAGGTTCAAAGGAATGTCTCGATCAGAAAGGTCTGTAGGTTTAAAGGAATGTCTCGATCAGGTCTGCAAGGTTCAAAGGAATGTCTCGATCAGAAGTTCTGTAGGTTTAAAGGAATGTCTCAATCAGAAGTTCTGTAGGTTTAAAGGAATGTCTCAATCAGAAGGTCTGTAGGTTTAAAGGAATGTCTCTATCAGAAGGTCCGTAGGTTTAAAGGATGTCTCAATCAGAAGGTCTGTAGGTTTAAAGGAATGTCTCAATCAGAAGGTCTGTAGGTTTAAAGGAATGTCTCAATCAGAAGTTCTGTAGGTTTAAAGGAATGTCTCGATCAGAAGGTCTGCAAGGTTCAAAGGAATGTCTCAATCAGAAGGTCCGTAGGTTTAAAGGATGTCTCAATCAGAAGTTCTGTAGGTTTAAAGGAATGTCTCGATCAGAAGGTCTGTAGGTTCAAAGGAATGTCTCGATCAGAAGTTCTGTAGGTTTAAAGGATGTCTCGATCAGAAAGAAGGTCTGTAGGTTCAAAGGAATGTCTCGATCAGAAAGAATGTCTGTAGGTTCAAAGGAATGTCTCGATCAGAAGGTCTGTATGTTTAAAGGAATGTCTCGATCAGAAAGAAGGTCTGTAGGTTCAAAGGAATGTCTCGATCAGAAGGTCTGTAGGTTTAAAGGAATGTCTCGATCAGAAAGAAGGTCTGTAGGTTTAAAGGAATGTCTCAATCAGAAGGTCTGTAGGTTTAAAGGAATGTCTCTATCAGAAGGTCCGTAGGTTTAAAGGATGTCTCAATCAGAAGTTCTGTAGGTTTAAAGGAATGTCTCAATCAGAAGGTCTGTAGGTTCAAAGGAATGTCTCGATCAGAAGTTCTGTAGGTTTAAAGGATGTCTCGATCAGAAAGAAGGTCTGTAGGTTCAAAGGAATGTCTCGATCAGAAGGTCTGTATGTTTAAAGGAATGTCTCGATCAGAAAGAAGGTCTGTGGGTTCAAAGGAATGTCTCGATCAGAAGGTCTGTAGGTTTAAAGGAATGTCTCGATCAGAAAGAAGGTCTGTAGGTTTAAAGGAATGTCTCAATCAGAAGGTCTGTAGGTTTAAAGGATTTCTCAATCAGAAGGTCCGTAGGTTTAAAGGATTTCTCAATCAGAAGGTCCGTAGGTTTAAAGGATTTCTCAATCAGAAGGTCCGTAGGTTTAAAGGATTTCTCAATCAGAAGGTCTGTAGGTTTAAAGGATTTCTCAATCAGAAGGTCTGTAGGTTCAAAGGAATGTCTCGATCGGAAGGTAGCTTTGAGCAGGTTAATATATACGTGGATTGTAGAGGAGCTGTCACCACAACCTGGTCACACCTAATTACGAATGATGCCCTGTGTGCGTTCGTGCCAGCGGACCAAAAATTTTGAGGACGGAATTAAGGAGAGTAAAATTAGGAATTTATTGCGTTTTAGAAAATTTCTTCAGCTTCTACCAGTAGTCTGTTCCTGTACCTAACGTATATACATATCATGTAGATGTATAGGCCTGGCCAGTGGTCCAGAACTTTCCGTTTATTAACAGAGAGCCAAGAGATCGCGGTTAACTTGCGGTCTGCAGGAAAGTCGGCCATGCTGTCTGGGGGAAGCAGGCAGGCAGTTCGACGAACGCATGCAGACCTGCAGCTTACTTTTATGGCTTGATTTCTAAACGCTCTGCCTGCGCAACTTCTGTTGCTGTCCTTCCGCGATTTCTACACGGGTCCATTTCTTGCGCCATTAATTCCTTAATTACAGTGCTGCTTTTAGCGAAGCTGATAGAAAAAATACTTGTACTGCATTTTTGCACCTTTAGCTTTTCAAGCTGGTTGATAATTAAAGCTGGATGGGCAGTTCGCCTACTTGGAAACCGTAGATGGCTCTGGGGTTGGAATGACGGGTATTTTTCTGCTTCTTGGAAACTTATGCCTTTGAATGGAAACCGATCTACCAGAGCACCGGGGTGTCGACGAGATGAATCTACTGTGGAATCTACTAGATGACTGTGGAATCTACTAGATGACTGGAATCTACCAGATGAGTTTGGAATCTACCAGATAACTTTCGAATCTACCAGATGATTGTGGAGTCTACCAGATAACTGAGGAATCTACAGATAACTGTGGAATCTACCAGCTGGTTGTGGAATCTACCAGATAACTGTGGAATCTACCAACTGGCTGTGGAATCTACCAGATAACTGTGGAATCTACCAGATTGCTTTGAAATCTTTCAGATGGTTGTGGAATCTACCAAATGGCTGTGAAATCTACCAGATGGTTGTGGAATCTACCTGCTGGCTGTGGAATCTACCAGATGACTGTGGAATCTACCAGATTGCTTTGAAATTTACCAGATGGCTGTGGAATCTACCAGATGGCTGTGAAATCTACCTGCTGGCTGTGAAATCTACCAGATGGCTGTCGAATCTACCAGATTGCTTTGAAATCTACCAGATGGTTGTGGAATCTACCAGATGACTGTGGAATCTACCAGATGGCTGTGGAATCTACCAGATGGCTGTGGAATCTACCAGATTGCTTTGAAATCTACCAGATGGCTGTGGAATCTACCAGATTGCTTTGAAATCTACCAGATGGTTGTGGAATCTACCAGATGGCTGTGGAAGCTACCAGATAAGTGTGGAATCTACCAGCTGGCTGTGGAAGCTACCAGATAAGTGTGGAATCTACCAGATAACTGTGGAATCTACCAGATGACTGTGGAGTCTACCAGATGACTGTGGAGTCTACCAGATCAATTTGGAATATACTGTAGCATGATCATTAGGTGTCTACCAGAACCATCCTTCTTTTAACTCATTTCGTATTCTCATGCACTCAGACTGCATTGATTACTTGGACACTGTAGCTAGAATATCCTAAGAAATATTTCACAGAAGTACACGCGTATGATCATTACATACAAAATAGACAAATATGGATAAGCAGACTGCCACTGTCAGCTGTTGATTTAGGAGCATGAAATTTATGATAGAAGCGGGAATCCTGTCTATATTTATATCGCAGCTGGCTACTGCAGGCTCGTTGCAATACAATCGGAAATTTTGCTGAATATCTCTGCGCAAGTGCAAGTTGGCCTGCAACAGGGCTGGACAGCAGCTCTGCGACGCTATGCAACTCCAAATTGTGGTGATGGTGGTTCTGTCTGTGTACACACAGCTGTCCTGTCTGTGTACACACACCTGTTGTCTGCGTACACACAGCTGTTCTGTCTGTACATACACCTGTTCCGTCTGTATATACACACCTGTTCTGTCTGTGTACACACACCAGTTCTATCTGTGTACACACAGCAGCTGTTCCGTCTGTGTACACACACCTGTTCTGTCTGTGTACACACACCTGTTCTGTCTGTGTACACACACCTGTTCTGTCTGTGTACACACACCTGTTCTGTCTGTGTACACACACCTGTTCCGTCTGTGTACACACACCTGTTCTGTCTGTGTACACACACCTGTTCTGTCTGTGTACACACACCTGTTCTGTCTGTGTACACACACCTGTTCTGTCTGTGTACACACACCTGTTCCGTCTGTGTACACACACCTGTTCTATCTGTGTACACACACCTGTTCTGTCTGTGTACACACACCTGTTCTGTCTGTGTACACACAACTGTTCTGTCTGTGTACACACAACTGTTCTGTCTGTGTACACACACCTTCTGTCTGTGTACACACACCTGTTCTGTCTGTGTACACACACCTGCTCTGTCTATGTACACACAGCGCTCTCTGTCTGTGTACACACGCAAATATTTATTTACACCTGCTGATCAAGTGCTTGGCGTCGTGTAGATCTATAGCTAACGCACTGTTACACTGTTTATATTGCTTGCTTCAAACCCAAATTCTGTGGACACTGTCAGGGGCTGCCAAAATACATGTAGAGTATAGAGAGTATTCTATACAGCAGTGTGTGATTGCTTCGCGCCTGTGCTGCGCCATTGACGCTTCATGAGGCGCTGAAAGGCCTTTCAGATCGATGCGAGTTTTACGAGCTAAAGCAAAATTTGACAGGTTTTCAGTAATCCCGGATGTTCGGGAGCGAATCCGTCAATCGCATCGCATAAATAATCTTTTGTAATACAAAACTGAACTGCCTATATCACAAGAACGAGATGAATGAGCTGCAGCCGTTCTTGCATATCTGAAAATAGCTAGCATGCTGTGCAGATAGATAGATAGATAGATGGACAGATGGATAGATAGATGGACAGATGGATAGACGGATAGATAAATGGACAGATGGATAGATAGATGGACAGATGGGTAGATGGACAGGTGGATAGATGGATAGATAGATGGACAGATGGATAGATAGATAGACAGATGGATAGATAGATGGACAGATGGGTAGATGGACAGGTGGATAGATGGACAGGTGGATAGATGGATAGATAGATGGACAGATGGATAGATAGATGGACAGATGGATAGATAGATGGACAGATAGGTAGATGGATAGATGGATAGATAGATGGACAGATGGATAGATAGATGGACAGATGGATAGATGGATAGATAGATGGACAGATGGATAGATGGATAGATAGATGGACAGGTGGATAGATCGATAGATAGATGGACAGGTGGATAGATGGATAGATAGATGGACAGGTGGATAGATGGACAGATGGATAGATGGACAGGTGGATAGATGGATAGATAGATGGACAGATAGATAGATGGAAAGATGGATAGATGGATAGATAGATGGACAGGTGGATAGATGGATAGATAGATGGACAGGTGGATAGATGGACAGATGGATAGATGGACAGGTAGATAGATGGATAGATAGATGGACAGATGGATAGATGGATAGATGGATGGATAGATAGATAGATGGAAAGATGGATAGATAGATAGATAGATGGATAGATAGATAGATGGACAGATGGATAGATAGAAGGACAGGTGGATTGATGGATAGATAGATGGACAGGTGGATAGATGGATAGATAGATGGACAGGTGGATAGATAGATAGATGGATAGATGGATAGATAGATGGGCAGGTGGATAGATGGATAGATAGATGGACAGGTGGATAGATAGATAGATGGATAGATGGATAGATGGATAGATAGATGGACAGGTGGATAGATAGATAGATGGATAGATGGATAGATAGATGGGCAGGTGGATAGATGGATAGATAGATGGACAGGTGGATAGATAGATAGATGGATAGATGGATAGATGGATAGATGGATAGATAGATCCGCTCGTAGTTGCGACCGACGTGATGGACATTTAGAAAATTTAATTGGAGGAAGGCAGAGCAGCTCAGCAGTCAAAGGGTCCCTTGGTTCGATTCCCTGCGCGGCCACACATATATTCGGGACTTGTGTGCGCTAAATTTTGCCACGGCAGTGCTCAGATATAAAGAAACAAAATATAAGATCACACAGCTTTAGTTACAAGCAGAGATCTTGAAAACTAATCCCAACGACTTGGGTGCAATCGATTGATTGATTGATCGATTACCCAACTCCCGATTGCGAAGGATGAGAAAATGAAAAAAAATAGGCCATTTATCATTGAGAGAACTCGAGACAAGGACTTGATTTATAAGGATGCCTCATATAATAGTTGAGGTACTGAATAAGTTCATACTTTTATTACCGTTTAGAGAGCCGATTTAAAGTACAAAATTTATCGATCAATCGCGAGAATAAATAGAAAAAAATCATGATATTGCCTATGAAAAATTAAACAAAAAATCGACACAATTTACCAAGACAGGGGCGTCGCCATGGATTTTATGGTGGGGGGGACAAAGCCAAGAATTCTAGATGTACAATTGTAAATGTACATTCTTCAGAATCGGTGTTGTCAGCGCTGATTTTGGCGCCGCAGGCACTAATTTTAGCGCTATAGGCACTAATTTTGGCGCCACATGCACTCATTTTGGCGCCGCAGACACTCATTTTGGCGCCGCAGACACTCATTTTGGCGCCGCAGACACTCATTTCGGCGCCGCAGACACTCATTTTGGCGCCGCAGGCACTCATTTTAGCGCCAAAGGCACTAATTTTGGCGCCACTGACACTCATTTTGGGGCCGCAGGCACTCATTTTAGCGCCACTGACACTCATTGTGGCGCCGCAGACACTCATTTTGGCGCCGCAGGCACTCATTGTGGCGCCGCAGACACTCAATTTAACGCAAAATTATTGATTATTGATTTCTGGTTAGAAGGTTGGGTGGGGGACAAAACATTGGCATGTCCCCCACCCCCCATAGCTTTTACTTGCAGGACATAACCTCCTTGTCCCCCCCCATCTGGCGACGCCCCTAAACACACTACTACATACTGCTCTCAGTAGCAAGTAGTGGTAAAAAACGGAATAATATAATTGGGATTTTGCAGCAATCAAACTGGGCTCCGATCAATTTTATTGTTTAGTTTAAATTGAACCCAGCCCCCCAGACCAATTAGCAGGTAATTAAGGTGCTCGCTCACTCGGAGCTGAAGAATGCCAGCTCATCGCTGGCGGACTTCTCGGCCTGAATGCCGTGCAGAGCCGGCGGCTCGTTGGTGTGAGGCAGCGGCTTGAACACGCGGATGTGGACAAACGAATCGCTGCCAATGTGCACCTTGGCAAAGTAGTTGGTTCCGGCCACCACCTGGGTGGCAACTAGGCGAGGCTCGAATTGTTCGACCGAACGGCCGAGGCGGGACTCAACATGGGGTCGCATGGCAACTAGGAGTTCGACCTCTTCGGGTGACGGCTGGCGAGCCTCTCCGGTTCCTCCGCACAGTGGCATTTTCGGGTGCTGCTGGTGCATCGGGTTGCTGAGGTAACTGGGGGCGATTATCCCAAGACAACTATGACGATTATCTAAGAAATCTAGGGGATATTATTTTTGAAAACTGAAAACTTGCTTCAAAAACGGAGGCGATGTTTCTAAGAAAACGGGGAGATTATGCCACAAAAACGGAGGTGATTTTTTCAAGAAAACTGGGGCGATTATTCTTAGAAAACCTGGGCGACTATTCCAAAACTATAGTGATTATTGATTATTCTAAGAAAACTGGGTCGATTATTCCAAGAAAACTGGGTCGATTATTCTAAGAAAACTGGGTCGATTATTCCAAGAAAACTGGGTCGATTATTCTAAGAAAACTGGGTCGATTTTTCTAAGAAAACTGGGTCGATTATTGTAAGAAAACTGGGTCGATTATTCCAAGAAAACTGGGTCGATTATTCTAAGAAAACTGGGTCGATTATTCTAAGAAAACTGGGTCGATTATTCTAAGAAAACTGGGTCGATTATTCCAAGATGAGGGGGTTTTTGCAGGGAATCTGGGGTTAATATTCTAAGAAATTAGGGCGATTATTTCAAGAAATCTAGGGCGCCTATTCTAAGAAAACGGTATGATCATTAAAGAATCTTAATTGTAACCTGTTTAATAAGTAAAAAATAAATAAGCAGAAAGTGTAATAACGCACAGAAGAAAAATGCTGCAAAGAATTTCACCAAAGGCGCATTAAAAAACGCAGGTTTAATTTTTAACATAACACTACTAAGTAAGTAATGGGAATATCAGGAATTTACGGTACATGAACTTGAATGCAACAGGGTGGCATGATGTGCAACCTCATACGAAGCACATTGTACACAACTAGGTCACATATAGCACAGAGGTATTAATTTACTTTGATCTAACGAATGAAAAATGGATACCAGAACAGGTATTAGCATGAGCAGCTTTGATGCCCCCAGATTGGCGGGCATGGCCAATAATCTGTGGGACTCAGATTAACTGATTATCCCATCGATTAGGCAATCCGTCTGATTAATCAATTCGTCAACACAGCTTGATCAGCTGCTCAGTCATCCAAATGATTAACAAAAATCTACCAATCAACCAGCCAATCAATCAACCAATCAATCAACTTATCGATCAACCAGCCAACAAATCGATCAACTTATCAACAAGCCAATCAATCAGCTAACCAGCCAATCAATCAACCAGCCAATCAATCAACCAGCCAATCAATCAACCAATCAATCAACTTATCGATCAACCAGCCAACAAATCGATCAACTTATCAACAAGCCAATCAATCAGCTAACCAGCCAATCAATCAACCAGCCAATCAATCAACCAGCCAATCAACCAATCAATCAAACAAATCAATCAACCAGCCAATTAATAAACAACCCAATCAATCAATCAACCGATTAACCACCCAATCAATCAATCAATCAACCGATTAACCACCCAATCAATCAATCAATCAACGATTAACCACCCAATCAATCAATCAATCAACGATTAACCACCCAATCAATCAATCAATCAACCGATTAACCACCCAATCAATCAATCAATCAACCGATTAACCACCCAATCAATCAATCAATCAGCCACCCAACCACCCAATCAATCAATCAATCAACCGATTAACCACCCAATCAATCAATCAATCAACCGATTAACCACCCAATCAATCAATCAATCAATCAACCGATTAACCACCCAATCAATCAATCAACCAGCCAATAAACCAACAAACCAACCCATCAAGCCATGTGCGCTCGTACCAAACAGGTCAGAATTCCAACAAATTCATTCAGCCGCAACTAAACAAAATTTCAATCAAGCCTTGCTGTTCCGCTTTGACTTGCCGCCGCCGCCGCCGCCGCCGCCGCCGCCGCCGCCGCCCTTGCCAGGCGCTCTGGCAGCATTGAAGTAAGCCGGCAGCTGAGGCTTGGGAAAAGTGGCATGGCAAGTTGTGCAGAGCGGAGTGTAGCTGCAGTACACGGACAGGCAGATGGAGCAGACGTGAGCGATTGACACCAGCTTTCTATGGCAGAAACAGGCCGGCCGAGAGTCGCTCGGCCCCAACGATGGTGGCAAAGTTAAGGAGGCCTGCTGACGGCCGGCTCGACGGCCGGCTCGGCTAAGAACAGGCTGAGCAGGCACTGCAGCAGAGCGCTGGGCCGGGGCAGGCGAAGATAGAAACCGCCAGACAGCTCAGCGGCCTGGCGAA
>NIVC01004564.1:0-41874 GCA_002269645.1 Macrostomum lignano
CCTGCGACCCGAGCGCACGGGTGAGACGGTAAGTGGCCAGCGACTGACAACACACGGAGCTAGTGAAACAGCACAGCGAGGCTAAAACGGCGGCTGCAGCGGCCACACTACCGGTGGATAACAACAGCAGCCTCGATCACAGCGGCTGGAGCAGACAGCAGCGGTGGGGCTCGTCTGCTGGGCCGAAGCAGCAAGACTCGCAGGCGGCTACCCAGCGCCCAGCAGCGGCAGCAGCTGCAACAACAGGACTCGCAGCCCCAGCAATCGCAGCCACTGCAATACAAGCGGCTCGTCCGACCCCGACCGCCGCCGCCGAGTGCGGCTCAGCGGCTGCGCGAAAGTCGCGAGCAGCTGTCACTGCTCATGACGCTGCTCACTATTCAGATGCAGGAACGGCAGCAGGCGATGCAACAGGCCCAGCTAGAGGCGAGGCGGCGCGAGATCGAGCGACGCAGGCAGCTGGCCGAGATTGACAACCTGAACAGGCGGCTGGCGCAGGTGCCGCAGACGTTAACCAACCGACGCCGCAGCAGCAGCAGCAGCAACAACAAAGACAGTTGGGACAGCAGCAGCAGCCGCTGCAACAACCGCAACAGCAAAGACAGTTGGCACAGCAGCAGCAGCCGCAGCAACAGGCCGCTCCACGGCTACCGGCTATTGCGCAAGCGTTCGAAGCAACTCCACAACGACTCAGAGAGGTGTACTAGCAGAACAGGTGGCGGAGGTGGAGGCAGCAATGGTCACGCCTGAGACGCATGGCTGGTGCGAATGGCTAATGCAGCTGTCAGTGACCCAACTCGCACCCGAACTCGAGGATACGGTGTATTGAAAGACTTCGACTTGAATTTTTATATGCACCAAAAATCAGAATTTGTGCTTTTTTTCTGTGATCCCATGAAAACCGCTTTTGCAGACAAATAGGCTGGTTCGACTGTTTTATAGTGCGACTCTCTCTCCACACACACACGTGCATGTATGTACAGCGATGCACTGCTATCTGCAGTGCAACAGTAGCTTTCCACTGCATAGATGATTAAGTTTGTTACCTTTCCGCATCGCATTGTCCTAATGCTTTCAAATCTGAAACTATTTGCTTGCTTAACCGCTGTCAAAGTGCTATGTATTTTAGTTTTATAAATTTGCCAGGTCTTTATATTTTCCCTATAATATTATATAGAGTCAAGCTTTCTATAATCGCTATCCAAAAATAGGCTGTCAATCGTGATTTTATTTCTGTAGAACGATAGATCGCATGTCCTAAATAAATGGACGTTCCGTCCACACAGATAGATAATATACGGTTTAAAAGCTTAAAAAAGGCAAAGTATGGAAGTCTTAAAAGTAGTCATGTATTTTAACTTCGTTAAAATTGTAACGCAGAAAGAGAATTTAATTACACGCAAATATCTACTACAAAGCTTTCATAGACAGACGGCTTCATTCTTAGCAGAATTTTTAAACCGTCAATTTTAACAAATGCAAGCGGTATTATACTACTGATTAGAATGAAAGTAGTATCGCTTTTGAATATTGACAGTCACTCTATTAGTCATTTGAGCTGTGGTGCTTTGGACATAGGCTATAAAATAAACAAAAAAATGGGAAAATGACTGTCGATACGGGACTGGGAGCTAAGTGACATGTTTATCTGACCAGTTTTACTATCCATTTTATATTAGTCTATGCACAATGACAAACGTGTTAGCATAAAATACTGTGTTTGTTATTGACTATAGTCAAGTTTGCTTGTCTAAAGTCCCGATCATCGTAAAAGCGAGATTTTTGCAGAGCCCATTTGGGCTTACACACATTGAGTTTAATCCAAGATATGTTTGCCAATTAGTAATGGAGCTTTTGTCTATGGTAGCAAAGGTGTGGTCCAACAATTTGGTCCATACCGGCATAACTGACAGGCAGTGAGGACGGAAGCACGAGAGCAAGATCAGCCCCAGAATCGGATAATACGCCAGACTGTTGAACAAACGCCATTGGCTTTTGATCGAAGCGCATTTTTGACCATGCTAAATAAAATGCTCTTTTTGTTTTTGTTATAATTGAGCCAATTGAATTTTTGACGTCACCCTCTGGTACAAACTACAACTATAACTCACGATTGGGTTTCAAATTGATGCTTATTGGACCAAATTAAACGTAATAGCAATTTTTCTAGCGAGTTCCGAGTTGCAGAGACTCAAGGCGACTGCGGATCGGCCACGGTATCCGACTCCTCCGTGACCTCCTCCTCGCTGATGCCCACCTCCTCCTCTTCGTCGTCCATCTCCTCATCTTCCTCCTCCTCTTCCGTCTTCTTCTTCCTCCTCATCTTCGTCGTTACGCCGCCGTCCTCGGAGGAGGCGAGCGAGGCCGACCGGCTGGCACGGACGGCGGGTGCAGCCGGCCTGCACAGCTGCTTGGCAGCGGCGGAGAACTTGGCAGCCAGCTGGGCCTCGAGCCGGCTCAGCAGCTCCTCCTCGTTCACTGGCCTGTCCGGGTCAAACCAGCACCGGCTGGCGAGGGCGGCAGAGTCTCAGAGAACAGCGTGGCAGTTGGCAAGCCGGCCATGGGCTGCAATTGGGAATTGATGAATTTCGCCTTGCAACTGTGAGCATCCTCTACTGAGCATCCTCTCTACTGAGCATCCTCTACTGAGCATCCTCTCTACTGAGCATCCTCTACTGAGCATCCTCTCTACTGAGCATCCTCTCTACTGAGCATCCTCTCTACTGAGCATCCTCTCTACTGAGCATCCTCTCTACTGAGCATCCTCTCTACTGAGCATCCTCTCTACTGAGCATCCTCTCTACTGAGCATCCTCTACTGAGCATCCTCTCTACTGAGCATCCTCTCTACTGAGCATCCTCTCTACTGAGCATCCTCTCTACTGAGCATCCTCTCTACTGAGCATCCTCTCTACTGAGCATCATCTCTACTGAGCATCCTCTCTACTGAGCATCCTCTCTACTGAGCATCCTCTCTACTGAGCATCCTCTCTACTGAGCATCCTCTCTACTGAGTATCATCTCTACTGAGTATCATCTCTACTGAGTATCATCTCTACTGAGTATCATCTTTACTATCATCTTTACTGAGCATCATCTCTATTGAGTATCATCTTTACTGAGTATCATCTCTACTGAGTATCATCTCTACTGAGTATCATCTCTACTGAGTATCATCTCTACTGAGTATCATCTTTACTGAGTATCATCTCTACTGAGTATCATCTTACTATCATCTTTACTGAGTATCATCTCTACTGAGTATCATCTTTACTGAGTATCATCTCTACTGAGTATCATCTCTACTGAGTATCATCTCTACTGAGTATCATCTCTACTGAGTATCATCTCTACTGAGTATCATCTCTACTGAGTATCATCTTTACTATCATCTTTACTCAGCATCATCTCTATTGAGTATCATCTCTACTAAGTATTATCCTTAATAAATTCAAATCCCATGTACTTACAGCTAGAAAGATTAATATGTCTTAAAAAGTACTATAGCAAATTATATAAAAAAGACAGGCAAAACATTGTAAGGCAACAACCAGGTCTCTTAATACGAGCTAATAGATCAACTATATAATTTTCGCATACAAAGAGTGCAAATTTTCGCGGAAAAATGCAGATCTCCTACTACATTTAAGAGCATAACTAAATGCTCAAAATATTGGTTGGTATGTAGTGTTAGACTCGTTTCTGTCTGTCACAATTGTTCTTAATATCTCCAGCTGAAATTTCTATAAACATGCGAGTATTCCCTATCTTTTAAAACACTGTGCACTTGCGACACCCTGCAGCACGTGACTGACACTCCCAATCCGACTTCATGACACCCTGCAGCACATGACTGACACTCCCAATCCGACTTCATGACACCTGCAGCACACGACTGACACTCCCAATCCGACTTCATGACACCCTGCAGCACATGACTGACACTCCCAATCCGACTTCATGACACCCTGCAGCACATGACTGACACTCCCAATCCGACTTCATGACACCTGCAGCACACGACTGACACTCCCAATCCGACTTCATGACACCCTGCAGCACACGACTGACACTCCCAATCCGACTTCATGACACCCTGCAGCACACGACTGACAACCCAAACAGCTCTTTAACGCAAACATAAGCCAGCCAGCTGGCAATCGTGCATCACAAGGCCTCTCGGCGGTTTTGCCTAGCCTTGGCCTGCTGCAGGAACTGGCCGTACTCGGAGGTCATGCCCTTGGCCTGCTGGCTCAACCGATTCGCTTCGTCGACGTCAGTCGGTCCGCCGTCGCCTCGCCGCATCATGACGGCCAACAGGCCGCAGCCGGCTCCGTCGCCGGCGTCGCACGCGGTGCCGGCCAGTTTGCGGGCCTCGGCAGCCTGGCCGGCCTGAAGGCATTCAACAGCAGCGCTGACGCAGGCGAGGCCGACGCCGTCGCGATCGCCGGGACCGAGGCAGGCGCGGCGGAGCAGAGCCATGCCGGCTTCCAAGCTGCCGCGCTGCGGCCGCCGTCAATAGACGGGAGCGGGCCAGGCAAATACAGGAGCGCCTGCGGATTCAAGATTTAGCGCTTGCAAATTATGCTGTCTGTTAGCCTTGGTTTGTCTGCCTCCAGTGTTTGCGTTTCAGGTGCATTAGTGTCTGTCTGTGTTTCAGGTGTATTAGTGTCTGTCTGTGTTTCAGGTGTATTAGTGTCTGTCTGTGTTTCAGGTGTATTAGTGTCTGTCTGTGTTTCAGGTGTATTAGTGTCTGTCTGTGTTTCAGGTGTATTAGTGTCTGTCTGTGTTTCAGGTGTATTAGTGTCTGTCTGTGTTTCAGGTGCATTAGTGTCTGTCTGTGTTTCAGGTGTATTAGTGTCTGTCTGTCTGTGTCTCAGGTGTATTAGTGTCTGTCTGTCTGTCTGTGTCTCAGGTGTATTAGTGTCTGTCTGTCTGTGTTTCAGGTGTATTAGTGTTTGTCTGTGTCTCAGGTGTATTAGTGTCTGTCTGTCTGTGTCTCAGGTGTATTAGTGTCTGTCTGTCTGTGTCTCAGGTGTATTAGTGTCTGTCTGTCTGTGTTTCAGGTGTATTAGTGTCTGTCTGTCTGTGTTTCAGGTGTATTAGTGTCTGTCTGTCTCGGTGTCTCAAGTGTCATAATCTCTGTCTGTCTCAGTGTCTCAAGTGCCCTAGTGTCTGTGTGTCTCTGTCTTAAGTGTTCCAGTGTCTCAGTGTTTCAATATCTGCCTGACTCGGTGTCTCAGCTCAAAGTCCCTATGTATCATTGTGTAAGTGGCTGTTTATGTACAAGTGTCTGACTACGCCTTAGTCTCAATAATCTCAATGTCTCTATGCCTCAGCCAGCCAGCAGACCTACGCACCGATGCAGCAGCCGGTTGCAGGCCCGGTCATAATAAGCATTAGCCTCGGCCGGGTCGCAGTCCGGATGCGCTGGAGCCCCAACCGGATGGCCATGCGGCCCGTTCCGCTTATAGTTGGCGTACTTGAAGCAGCTCTCCGCGTGGCCGTGAAGATCGCAGTTGTGCTTGAACACGGCCGCGCCCTCGGCTGGCTGCTTCCGCCACATGGATAGCCACTGGCCGAGTGAGTGACAGGCGTCCTTGTTACCGTCCTGGTAGCAGGCGTAGCTGAACTGGAAGCCCCGTTCGCGCATCTGTTCAACTAGTTCAGACTCCGTCTTTAGCTCCATCAGGCCGTGATCGGGGTTGGCAGGATCGTAATCGGCCGCAGCCTCCAATATTGGGTCATCATCTTCTTCCGGCTTCTTCGACATTGCCTGATGGCGAAGTCGCAGAAGTTTTGCCGATTGGCCGAATACACAGCAATGAAGAATATGTAGGGACAGACGGAATAAATTGCAGGTTGTTGACATGGCAGGTTGGTGAAATGGCAGTTTGGTAAAATGGCAGGTTGGTGACATGGCAGGTTGGTGACATGGCAGTTTGGGGAAATGGCAGTTTGGGAAAATGGCAGGTTGGTGACATGGCAGGTTGGTGAAATGGCAGTTTGGGGAAATGGCAGTTTGGGGAAATGGCAGGTTGGTGACATGGCAGGTTGGTGACATGGCAGTTTGGTGAAATGGCAGGTTGGTGAAATGGCAAGTTGGTGAAATGGCATGCTAGTGAAATGGCAGGTTGGTGAAATGGCATGCTAGTGAAATGGCAAGTTGGTGAAATGGCATTCTAGTGAAATGGCAGGTTGGTGAAATGGCATGCTAGTGAAATGGCAAGTTGGTGAAATGGCAGGTTGGTGAAATGGCAAGTTGGTGAAATGGCAGGTTGGTGAAATGGCAGGTTGGTGAAATGGCAGGTTGGTGAAATGGCAGGTTGGTGAAATGGCAGTTTGGTGAAATGGCAGGTTGGTGAAATGGCAGGTTGGTGAAATGGCAAGTTGGTGAAATGGCAGGTTGGTGAAATGGCAAGTTGGTGAAATGGCATTCTAGTGAAATGGCAGGTTGGTGAAATGGCAGGTTGGTGAAATGGCAGGTTGGTGAAATGACATGCTAGTGAAATGGCAAGTTGGTGAAATGGCATGCTAGTGAAATGGCAGGTTGGTGAATTGGCATGCTAGTGAAATGGCAAGTTGGTGAAATGGCAGGTTGGTGAAATGGCAGGTTGGTGAAATGGCAAGTTGGTGAATGGCAAGTTGGTGAAATAGCAGGTTGGTGAAATGGCAGGTTGGTGAAATGGCAGGTTGGTGAAATGGCAGGTTGGTGAAATGACATGCTAGTGAAATGGCAAGTTGGTGAAATGGCATTCTAGTGAAATGGCAGGTTGGTGAAATGGCAGGTTGGTGAAATGGCAGGTTGGTGAAATGGCAAGTTGGTGAAATGGCAAGTTGGTGAAATGGCAAGTTGGTGAAATGGCAAGTTGGTGAAATGGCAGGTTGGTGAAATGGCAAGTTGGTGAAATGGCAGGTTGGTGAAATGGCAGGTTGGTGAAATGACATGCTAGTGAAATGGCAAGTTGGTGAAATGGCATGCTAGTGAAATGGCAGGTTGGTGAAATGGCAGGTTGGTGAAATGGCAGGTTGGTGAAATGGCAAGTTGGTGAAATGGCAGGTTGGTGAAATGGCAGGTTGGTGAAATGGCAAGTTGGTGAAATGGCAAGTTGGTGAAATGGCAAGTTGGTGAAATGGCAGGTTGGTGAAATGGCAGGTTGGTGAAATGGCAAGTTGGTGAAATGGCAGGTTGGTGAAATGGCAAGTTGGTGAAATGGCAGGTTGATGAAATGGCAAGTTGGTGAAATGGCAGGTTGGTGAAATGGCAGGTTGGTGAAATGGCAGGTTGGTGAAATGGCAGGTTGGTGAAATGGCAAGTTGGTGAAATGGCAGTTTGGTGAAATGGCAGGTTGGTGAAATGACATGCTAGTGAAATGGCAAGTTGGTGAAATGGCATGCTAGTGAAATGGCAGGTTGGTGAATTGGCATGCTAGTAAAATGGCAAGTTGGTGAAATGGCAAGTTGGTGAAATGGCAAGTTGGTGAAATGGCAGGTTGGTGAAATGGCAGGTTGGTGAAATGGCAAGTTGGTGAAATGGCAGGTTGGTGAAATGGCAGGTTGGTGAAATGGCAAGTTGGTGAAATGGCAAGTTGGTGAAATGGCAAGTTGGTGAAATGGCAGGTTGGTGAAATGGCAGGTTGGTGAAATGGCAAGTTGGTGAAATGGCAGGTTGGTGAAATGGCAAGTTGGTGAAATGGCAGGTTGATGAAATGGCAAGTTGGTGAAATGGCAGGTTGGTGAAATGGCAGGTTGGTGAAATGGGAGGTTGGTGAATTGGCATGCTAGTGAAATGGCAAGTTGGTGAAATGGCAGGTTGGTGAAATGGCATGTTGGTGAAATGGCAGGTTGGTGAAATGGCATGTTGGTGAAATGGCAAGTTGGTGAAATGGCAGGTTGGTGAAATGGCAGGTTGGTGAAATGGCAGGTTGGTGAAATGGCAGGTTGGTGAAATGGCAAGTTGGTGAAATGGCAGGTTGGTGAAATGGCAAGTTGGTGAAATGGCAGTTTGGTGAAATGGCAGGTTGGTGAAATGACATGCTAGTGAAATGGCAAGTTGGTGAAATGGCATGCTAGTGAAATGGCAGGTTGGTGAATTGGCATGCTAGTGAAATGGCAAGTTGGTGAAATGGCAAGTTGGTGAAATGGCAGTTTGGGGAAATGGCAGGTTGGTGAAATGGCAGGTTGGTGAAATGGCAAGTTGGTGAAATGGCAGGTTGGTGAAATGGCAGGTTGGTGAAATGGCAAGTTGGTGAAATGGCAAGTTGGTGAAATGGCAAGTTGGTGAAATGGCAGGTTGGTGAAATGGCAGGTTGGTGAAATAGCAAGTTGGTGAAATGGCAGGTTGGTGAAATGGCAAGTTGGTGAAATGGCAGGTTGATGAAATGGCAAGTTGGTGAAATGGCAGGTTGGTGAAATGGCAGGTTGGTGAAATGGCAGGTTGGTGAAATGGCAGGTTGGTGAAATGGCAAGTTGGTGAAATGGCAGTTTGGTGAAATGGCAGGTTGGTGAAATGACATGCTAGTGAAATGGCAAGTTGGTGAAATGGCATGCTAGTGAAATGGCAGGTTGGTGAATTGGCATGCTAGTGAAATGGCAAGTTGGTGAAATGGCAAGTTGGTGAAATGGCAAGTTGGTGAAATGGCAGGTTGGTGAAATGGCAGGTTGGTGAAATGGCAAGTTGGTGAAATGGCAGGTTGGTGAAATGGCAGGTTGGTGAAATGGCAAGTTGGTGAAATGGCAAGTTGGTGAAATGGCAAGTTGGTGAAATGGCAGGTTGGTGAAATGGCAGGTTGGTGAAATGGCAAGTTGGTGAAATGGCAGGTTGGTGAAACGGCAAGTTGGTGAAATGGCAGGTTGATGAAATGGCAAGTTGGTGAAATGGCAGGTTGGTGAAATGGCAGGTTGGTGAAATGGCAGGTTGGTGAAATGGCAGGTTGGTGAATTGGCATGCTAGTGAAATGGCAAGTTGGTGAAATGGCAGGTTGGTGAAATGGCAGGTTGGTGAAATGGCATGTTGGTGAAATGGCAGGTTGGTGAAATGGCATGTTGGTGAAATGGCAGGTTGGTGAAATGGCAAGTTGGTGAAATGGCAAGTTGGTGAAATGGCAGGTTGGTGAAATGGCAGGTTGGTGAATTGGCATGCTAGTGAAATGGCAAGTTGGTGAAATGGCAGGTTGGTGAAATGGCAGGTTGGTGAAATGGCATGTTGGTGAAATGGCAGGTTGGTGAAATGGCATGTTGGTGAAATGGCAGGTTGGTGAAATGGCAAGTTGGTGAAATGGCAAGTTGGTGAAATGGCAGGTTGGTGAAAAAGCAATCGCATGCTGTTTAAACAGAATGACATTGAATACAGTCTTCCGTTGTCTCATACTCTTAGAATACCTCTGCCAAAAGAACAAACTAAATTTTCAGTACAGCTACCAAATCACTTATGATAGAAAAGAATCAGTCTGAATTATTATTTAGAACAAAGCAAACAATATACATTCGGCGCCAATGCGAGTGATTACATTTTGGCAAAATCATTATTAGAGACATCACAGAATCCGTACAGAAAACAAACTGACTTTTTATTTATTCAAGTCACGCAATATTAAATTCGCCTGGTGACAGAACATATGAAAAACTTACTTTGATTTGATTAATCATGAAACCATCCCATGTCATTTGATTAGGGAATTAGGGATTCATTAGGGAATTCATTAGGGAATTAGTCATGACACCATTTCAAATCATTAGATTAGTCATTACACTATACCAGACCATTAGATTAGTCATGATACTATCCCAAGCCATTGAGTTTGACACCATCCTAGGTCACTGAAATAGTCACGACACCATCGCAGGTCATTAGATTTTTTATCATTGAAATATAGGATTTGCTTGTAGGACGCTACGCAACAAGATTAATGCAAAGGTGCATTCGGGAATAATCAAAATTTGATCAGTAATAAAAATTTCAGATTATAATTTACCAAAATTAGCACGCAGAGAATGTTGGCTTGAAGTACAAACGAATTTGATAAGAAATCTCTCTGAATAATTCCACTCACTACTAACAGTAGCGCTAGTATTACTAGACGTTCAAAATGGCAGATGCATAAGAATATTGTGATCAGGAAGTCGAAAACAACTTTGAAAGTTAATGCTTTTAATGGGCAAAATTTTCAAACGAAGAAAATGAATCATTTCGAAGATTTCGCCTGACTGTAAAACTCCAGCAGGGCATAGGTCGGTATGTAGTTCTCCAGCTTCTTCATAGGCAGCCTAGATAGAAAGCAATAGTCGCGCAGGAATACCATAGTATGAATGAGGTCTGGCGGGTACTCCGGCTGCTTGCCTCTGCAGGAAAGTGTATTAGAAATTTGTGTATATTTTATTTACTAATAGTAGTAGTAGTAGTAGTAGTAGTAGTAGTAGTAGTAGTAGTAGTAGTAGTAGTAGTAGTAGTAGTAGTAGTAGTAGTAGTAGTAATAGTAGTAATAGTAGTAGTAGTAGTAGTAGCAGTAGAAGTAGTAGCAGCAGCAGCAAGCACTCACTGCGGCAGCTGGTCCAACTGTGAGCGCACCACTTTGCCCAGCATAGCCAGCAGGTCTTCCTGTGTGTCGGAGTGAAACTGCCGCATGACGGTCACGCAGCCGGCAGTGAACGGCATCCCGTCGATGGTGCCAGCCCGTCTGGCTGTGAGAGTTGTGACGGACTTGTCAAACTGCAGAGCCTGCACAGCACCACTGATAGCCAGCAGCATCATGGCGGGCATCAGAGGCTGGCTCTCGGTGGTCACGTAGATCTTGCTTAGCGGCTCGTGCATGCCTGGGCAGGGCGAGGTGAGGTGTGGAATAAGAAAGAAATATACAGAATGTGGCCGTGCACGGACTACCAATCCAGGGTCTATCAGAAAAATCTCTCGCCCCTCACCGTTTGCCTCCAAGAAGGACACCACCTCGAACAGCAGATCGTTGTCCTCGGCCGGGTAGGGCTTAGTGGGGTCCCTGTAGTGCTCGTGAATCTCCGCTAGCAGAGAGTCGTTTAACGCGCCAAGCACCGCGTGCATGCCCTTGGAGTTGAGCCGGGACGAGCGGCAGAGCTGGCCGGCCAGCTGGCGCCTCAGCAGCTGCAGCTGTCCAACTCTCAGCAGGCTGTCCGTCAGCTGCTGCAGCTGGCGTTGCAGCCGGCCGGCCGCTCCTGCCAACAGTTTGGCCGGCGGCTGTCCGGTAGGCAGCAGGCTGTCGAATGGGCGCATCAGGTCGGCTAGGCCGGTCAGCTGATCCACCGCCAGCTTGTCTTTAGTCACGTGACGCTGAAATTGCCTTAGCAAAGTCTGCAAAGCGCTGACCAGCATGAAGCTGAGCAGGCGGTCCAAGCCGGACAGGCCGAAACTGTCCAGCGCCGTTTCCATGGCGGCCCAGACGCGCGAGTTCAGGACCTCCTGGCGGGACTTGGCATCGTACCAGGCGGCCATCTGGTCAATGTAGATAGTCTGCTTGGGATCCGTGACGCGCAGCAGCTCAGTTGCTAAGCGACCAATAAAATTAACGGCCCGATCGCCGGCCGGGGGCGGGAATTTGGGGATCGGGATGGCCTTGGACTGGTAGACCGATTGGAAGTCCTGCACCTTCTCGCGCAGGAAGCTGTTGCACTCCTGCTCGACGTTGTAGTTGATAATGCGGCTCACCTGAGGGTTAGGGGGATGCCGAGTACGGGATCAGCTTGTTAGTGGCGTTCCATGTATCGAATAAGAAAGAATAGAAGAAGAAGAAATGAAGTTTGTTTCATTAGGAGATGAGATTACCCAATAGCTAAAATTCGAATTAGTCTGTCTATCAGCCTGTCTGTCACAATCGGATTATATTCCTTGGTTTTAACAGTTAATAAGAAATTAATCCTTGTGTGAAAGCTTGGAAACCAAAAACTAGTACACTCGTATTTTTTAAGCAACGTCTTGGTACCTTGGTGCGTTTGTCAAAGTTGATTTGGTATAAAGTCTTGGCGGTCCCTAGTTGTCTGTGACAAAGAGAGCCAGAGACCAACTAAAAGCGGCGCTAAGAGCCAGAAAACCTTTTTTGGCCTGGTCCACCAAAATCTACGTAAAATGATGGTCCAGTTAAACCATGTTCACCTAAACATACATAGATAGCATTTAGCGCCTTCTCAGATTCAAGGAATAGCTAAACAATCTGATACCAGCGGACGGCACTGAGAATAGTTTTGCTAGTTTGCTAGTGTGGTCTATCTAAGGCATTATCGAGGGGACCGTAGCCCACTTGTCTGGCGCGGTGCTCTGATGTGCCAGCGGCCCAGGCTCGATTCCAAGTGCAGTCATTAATTTGGGGCTGAATTGGAATCTCGGCTTGGCTCTGCTCGTGCAATCAACGGCCTTGAGGGCCGACCCCCAAGGCACAGTGAAGTGTACATGCCTAACGATAAATAAAGTTAGGGCCGCTGTACACTCCTGTGTGAGTGTGTGCCTGTGCGTATGACTGCGTACGTATCCGCGCTTGTGTGCCTGCTCAGGGGAGTCAGCGGAATGGGCAGCAATGCCTCTCGCCGGTTGTGTGACAATTTCACTTAAAGTGCGCCATCTGGGTGCACACATCCCCCTGCATCTAATAAGGCATTATCAAATAAACAGTCCATCTAAACAAACGTACACTGGTATGCGTTCTTGTGTGTCCGTGTCTATCTATGTGCCTTAGCGTCTTTCTGTCCTGATGTCTAAGTGGTAAATTCTAATCAAGCACCAAATAGAGTCCCAGTACCTCCTCCTGCCAGATCTTCAGCCCGTAGATATTGACATAGTCCTGAATGTACTCAAATGACCGCCTGAAGCCGTCCATGCGCTCGCCTAGCGCCACCAGCCGGGCCTGCAGCTCATTAGCTCTGCCAGCCTTCGGATTAGCCGGGAAGATGAGCGCCTCGTGCAGAGCGAAAGCCACCTGCGCAACCAGCTCCTTCCTAATTCCGTCCTCCAGCAGCTTCTGCGGGTCCAGCTTCACAATGCCGACTAGGGTGGTCTTCATCGCCAGGATGCCCTCGCTGAATGTAGAAATCTCGTGGGTGAGCTGTGACACCTGGTAGCGCTCCTCCAGCATGCCGTAGTCCTTCACCTTGTCCTTGTCCAGCCGGGTTGGCAGCTCCTTCAGCTTGTGCGTCTGGATGCTGATGATCTCCGCTAGGCGCTTGAACATGGTCTTGGGGATCACCTGGGAGTGGAGGGGCTCACTGCTGTCAGACATGGGCTAGGTTAGCAATCCATTCTATTCCTTTATCCATTTTGGCTAGGTTAGCAATCCATTCTATTCCTTTATCCATTTTGGCTAGATTAGTAATCCATTTTAATCCTTTATCCATGTTGGCTAGGTTAGCAATCCATTCTATTCCTTTATCCATTTTGGCTAGGTTAGCAATCCATTCTATTCCTTTATCCATATTGGCTAGGTTAGCAATCCATTCTAATCCTTTATCCATATTGGCTAGATTAGTAATCCATTTTAATCCTTTATCCATGTTGGCTAGATTAGCAATCCATTCTATTCCTTTATCCATATTGGCTAGGTTAGCAATCCATTCTAATCCTTTATCCATATTGGCTAGATTAGTAATCCATTTTAATCCTTTATCCATGTTGGCTAGGTTAGCAATCCATTCTATTCCTTTATCCATATTGGCTAGATTAGTAATCCATTTTAATCCTTTATCCATGTTGGCTAGATTAGCAATCCATTCTAATCCTTTATCCATTTTGACTAGATTATCATACCAAACCATTCAAATCCCTTATTCATGTTGGCTAGATAAGCAATCCTATATAATAAAATCCAATCTAATCTTTTATCCATGTTGGCTAGATTAGCAATCCATTCTAATCCCTTATTCATGTTGGCTAGATAAGCAATCCTATATAATAAAATCCAATCTAATCTTTTATCCATGTTGGCTAGATTAGCAATCCATTCTAATCCCTTATTCATGTTGGCTAGATAAGCAATCCTATATAATAAAATCCAATCTAATCTTTTATCCATTTTGGCTAGATTAGCAATCCAGTATATTACCTCATTTATGATAGATTAGAACTCGATTCTATTTCAATAAATAAATGATACTCGTAACTTAACTAGTTGCTAGAAAAATCTAAATAGACTAATATCAAGGCGCTAAGGCTCACCTGAAGCACCTTACGAACATAGGTGACTAACTCGGCAGAATAGTACTGGCTAACGCTAGCCAGATCAGGACTATTAGCCTGGCTAATTCTCAACAGCGGCTGCTCCATAGCAGTGGCCAGCTTGAGAAACATGGCCTTGAGCTGGATAGTAATGCGGGGGTTGCGCTGTATGCCGACCTGCATAAAGTTAGTGTAGGTGTCAATAATGACCCAGGCGTAGCTCAGGTCGGCCACAATGTCCAGATGGAGCAGCACCTCCTCTTTAACGTTGATGATGCGCATCATCTGGTAGAGCTTGGCGCAGGTCTCCTGCAGGAATTGCACAACCTGCATGTTGGCGTCCAGCTGATGAAATTCTTGAACCTCGCGCAGCGCCTGCATCAGCTGGTCGACTTTCCGACCGGATTCGGTGGCGTTAGCGAAGTCCAGCTTGTCCACCTGCGAGCAACAGCAGTGTTTGCGCTTTCAGAACTGCTTTAAAGATTTTACCTTCCCTGACAGAGAGCGCCACCTCAGATAGCGCCATCTTAGACAGCACCAGCTCAGGTAGCGCCACCTTAGCGCCATCAAGAATCAAGCTAACCTTGGTAGATAGGGCTATTTTGGCCACTATTTTTTTCAGTTAGCGACAGAGGGGCTGTGTGCACCCAGATGGCGCACTTTAAGCGACATTGTCACACAACCGACGAGAGGCAATAATGCCCATTCCGCCGACTCCCCTGAGCAGGCACACAAGCACGCGGATACGTACGCAGTCATACGCACAGGCACACACTCACACAGGAGTGTACAGCGGCCCTAACTTTATTTATCGTTAGGCATGTACACTTCACTGTGCCTTGGGGGTTGGCCCTTAAGGACGTTAATTGCACGAGCAGAGCCAAGCCAAGATTCCAATTTAGCCCCAAATTAATGTGAATGCAATAATTTAATTAGTTTAATTTTTCTTATTAGTCTAGTTTATTTAATTTAATTTAATTAATTTAATTTGTAATGAGCCTGGGTAACTGGCACATCAGAGCACCGCGCTGGACCACTGAGCTACGGCCCCCTACAGCGCCACCATGGATGGCGCCATCAAATGCGAAGCGCCGCTCAAAAGCAGCTGCTTCAAGTATGACCAGATCCACCAATATATTCATAGTGAAGATTATTACCTGAGCGGCCAAATTGGCGAACCAATCCTGCAGTTTGGCGTTGGCAGCCACCCTCGTTAGGGGTTTGGTGCCGCTAAACACGTCGCTGAGCTCGCGCAATCGTTCAGAGCACTCCACCTTTAAAGCCTCCCAGGTGTCCGCCTTGCGGCTGAGTATGCCTGTGTATGTATGCATGAGTCTGATTAAATCAGATTTTCACGTCCGGTAACCACACGTTTCCGTCAACTCTTAAGATCTTTCAGTCCTGCCCCGCTCTCTCCGATTCCTGTCCCACTCTCTCTCTCTGTTTCCTGTCCCGCTCTCTCCGGTTCCTGTCCCACTCTCTTCCCACTCTCTCTGTTTCCTGTCCCACTCTCTCTGGTCCCTGTCCCACTCTCTCTGTTTCCTGTCCCACTCTCTCTGTTTCCTGTCCCGCTCTCTCCGTTTCCTGTCCCACTCTCTCTGTTTCCTGTCCCACTCTCTCTGTTTCCTGTCCCGCTCTCTCCGTTTCCTGTCCCACTCTCTCTGTTTCCTGTCCCACTCTCTCCGGTTCCTGTCCCACTCTCTCTGCTTCCTGTCCCGCTCTCTCCGGTTCCTGTCCCGCTCTCTCTGTTTCCTGTCCCGCTCTCTCCGGTTCCTGTCCCGCTCTCTCTGTTTCCTGTCCCGCTCTCTCTGTTTCCTGTCCCACTCTCTCTGTTTCCTGTCCCACTCTCTTCCCACTCTCTCTGTTTCCTGTCCCACTCTCTCCGGTTCCTGTCCCACTCTCTCTGTTTCCTGTCCCACTCTCTCTGTTTCCTGTCCCACTCTCTCTGTTTCCTATCCCACTCTCTCCGGTTCCTGTCCCACTCTCTCCGGTTCCTGTCCCACTCTCTCTGTTTCCTGTCCCGCTCTCTCCGTTTCCTGTCCCACTCTCTCCGTTTCCTGTCCCGCTTCCTCCGTTTCCTGTCCCGCTCTCTCTGTTTCCTGTCCCGCTCTCTCCGGTTCCTGTCCCACTCTCTCCGGTTCCTGTCCCGCTTCCTCCGTTTCCTGTCCCGCTCTCTCCGGTTCCTGTCCCGCTTCCTCCGTTTCCTGTCCCGCTCTCTCCGGTTCCTGTCCCGCTTCCTCCGTTTCCTGTCCCGCTCTCTCCGTTTACGCAGAATGCCCTGTATTACCTCATCCCAATCAAAGGTTATCTGCAATTCTTTCTCTATAAGCTGGTTTCTTAGCCCTAGTTTGAGTTCAAAGTTCTGTCGGGCACTAACCAGTGAAAACCTCCTTAAGCCGGAACTCAAACTGAGCAGTCAGCAGCAACAGCTGGAACAGCTGCTCGCCATTGAACCGACTGTCGGACAGCACCGAGTCGCGCAGCTGCTTGCACAGCCGGCTTCGCTCCTGCGGCGGAGACAACGGAGTCGTGTGCAACATCAGCCAGCGAAGCGTCACATTGCAATCTCGGGCCGCATTGAGCAGCTGTGGAATCCGGTCCAACACCAGATTCTCAACCAGAACGCCTTCCTTTAATAAGTCGGCAGTGCGGGCAAGCAGCTCGCCGACTTTGGCGCCGTGCATAGCGGCCTGCGTATTGTTCAGTTTGAATGGCTTTCCGTTAGTGTCGGGTTGGAAAAGTACAGCAGATACTTTTATTTTACACCAATACACCCAAAGCGACATCAGCAACCAATTCATCTAGGCAACATCAGTGACCAATAAACTCAAGCAGCATCAGTGACCAATAAACCCAAAGCAGCATCAGTGACCAATATAGCAACATCAGTGACCAATAAACTCAAAGCAGCATCAGTGACCAATATAGCAACATCAGTGACCAATACACATCTCGTACGTAAAACCAGTGACCAAAATATTAATAAATTGATAGCAAAATCGGTGACCAATAAATCAACCTTATGTTTATTTAAATCAGCTGATTCTAAAAAACCCACCTGCCGCTTAGCATTAGGCAGCGCAATGGAATTAGCGAGAGCCTTCGCCGCCGCCTTGTACGGCTGCCAGGCCTCGGCCAAGTTGACCAGCATGCCCATGTGCAGCGACAGTACCCAATTATCCGGAAAGAATTTGTCAACAATTTCTCGCATTTTCGCCTCCTCCAGGTGCAGCAGATCTGGACTAAAGTACAAACAGACGTATAGCATAGCAGCCTGGTGAGCCAGGGCGGTGCTCCGGTGCTCGGGAAAGGGGAACGAAGCCACCATGCTGTACACATCGTCAGACCTCAGCCTATCAATGACCATCTGTACGAATCGGGGGTTAATCGGCACCCGGCTAAAATAACTCTCCGGATATTTGGCCGGCCGGCGGGCGTGCGGCGAGCTCGGATCGTACTCTGTACTGCGCAGCAGCTTGCACACGTCATCAATTTGAGTGCTGCTCCCGCTGGAGTGCCTGTAGTAAGCTACTAGCAGGCGTTCGCGCAACGGACCGGGAAATTTGGCCTCCACAGTCAGTAGCATGATGCCGTATAAGGCTAGCGATTCGCATAGCAACTGTTTGCCCTCCGGGTTAAGCAGCACAGTCTCCAGCATCTGCTGCACGTAGATACCATTCTCCAGGTCGCTCAGGTAAGTATTCAGCTTAATAACATAGCTATAGACGCTTTCAAATGTCTTATAGAACCGAGTCAATATCTCCAGGTGATTCTCGCGGAACTCCTCATCTAAGTCTTGCAATTCGGCTCGGGATTGAATTTTGTTTTCAAAGAATTCCGGAGTGCGCAGATATTCGAAATCGAATATGATCTCGTGATAGCGCTGGCTCTCCGCATTAGTCTCCTGCTTGAAAGCGTTCGGCACAAATGCTGACAGGTTTAACAGTTCCGAGATGATGCTGGAACCGCTGGATACAATTTTGAGCAGATTCCTGCCGCACAGATTACCCTCAGCTAGGAAGTCGCTCATCATGCATTTAATTGCTTTTTTAATCATCTTTCTTAAATAATTTACACTCCTTTTTACTAACAGTAGCAGGTTGATAAACGATCCTGTCCATTTGAGTTTTTTATACACTAATTTTCTTTTATTCTTACCGTCAGTAGGCGGAGATGCACACAATTTTATTACTAGCTATTGATTTCACCTGACTCTAATTTTTGTATTGGAGAATTATCATTGTAAAACTGGATGGACATTCTAGGCTCTTTACTACTCTTAGCTTATGTACAATAAGGGAGAGGTTTCATCTTTCCGAAACGTCATATCTCCGACACTTCAGCTGAGCAGCCTCGTTCACAACTCCGAAACTTCATATCTGCGTTAGGGATAGGATTAGGGTTAAGTTTGTCGGATTGAAGTTTCAGGGTATGATGTGTCAGAGATATGAAGTGTCGGAGATATGGAGTGTCGGAGATATGGAGTGTCGGGGGAGATATGAAGTGTCGGAGATATGAAGTGTCGGAGATATGGAATGTCAGAGATATGAAGTGTCGGAGATATGGAGTGTCGGAGATATGAAGTGTCGGAGATATGAAGTGTCGGAGATATGAAGTGTCGGAGATATGGAGTGTCGGAGATATGAAGTGTCGGAGATATGGAGTGTCGGAGATATGAAGTGTCGGAGATATGAAGTTTTAGAGATATGAAGTGTCGGAGATATGAAGTGTCGGAGATATGAAGTGTCGGAGATATGAAGTGTCGGATATATGAAATTTTAGAGATATGAAGTGTCGGAGATATGAAGTGTCGGAGATATGGAGTGTCGGAGATATGAAGTGTCGGAGATATGGAGTGTCGGAGATATGAAGTGTCGGAGATATGAAGTTTTAGAGATATGAAGTGTCGGAGATATGAAGTGTCGGAGATATGAAGTGTCGGAGATATGGAGTGTCGGAGATATGGAGTGTCGGACATATGAAGTGTCGGAGATATGAAGTGTCGGACATATGAAGTGTCGGAGATATGAAGTGTCGGAGATATGAAGTGTCGGAGATGTGAAGCGTCGGAGATATGGAATGTCGGAGATATGAAGTGTCGGAGATATGAAGTGTCGGAGATATGAAGTGTCGGAGATATGAAGTGTCGGAGATATGAAGTGTCGGAGATATGGAGTGTCGGAGATATGAAGTGTCGGAGATATGGAGTGTCGGAGATATGAAGTGTCGGACATATGAAGTGTCGGAGATATGGAGTGTCGGAGATATAAAGTGTCGGAGATATGGAATGTCGGAGATATGTGTCGGAGATATGAAGTGTCGGAGATATGATGTGTCGGATATATGAAGTGTCGGAGATATGAAGTGTCGGAGATATGAAGTGTCGGAGATATGAAGTGTCGGAGATATGAAGTTTTAGAGATATGAAGTGTCGGAGATATGAAGTGTCGGAGATATGAAGTGTCGGAGATATGAAGTGTCGGAGATATGAAGTGTCGGAGATATGAAGTGTCGGAGATATGAAGTTTTAGAGATATGAAGTGTCGGAGATATGAAGTGTCGGAGATATGAAGTGTCGGAGATATGATGTGTCGGATATATGAAAGCATCCCTGTACAATTACGCAGTCTTAAAAGTTTAAAACATTAATTACGTAATATTTTAGGGCACTTGTCACACTTCCAACTGATATATTGCATACTTGGGGCGGTGTTATAATACAGTGTTATAATGATCTCAAGCAAAATCTGGATATGTTTAGATAATAGACACTGCGCAGGTCTCTATATTTAGTAACAAGTCTCAGAAAATACTAATGATAAAAGATCAAAAATAAATAAAGAGTTTCTAATATATATTTTCATATCAAAGATCCGTGATGTCTAGTTGTAGGATAGCTCTGCGAATTAAAAAGTAATTGTCAGAAAACAGCAAAAAAGGCACATTAATAAACAGCTTTTAAAAAAAAAAAAAGCTAAATAAATCTAACTTAGACTGACAGTCAAAAGTGCTTTGAATTACAATAGATTTGCAAGTTTTTTGTTTATCTCTCAATCTAAAATAAATTAAAATTGTAAATTTTACCAACACAACATCGGAGTATAAAATTATGACAGCAATATTTGAAAGGGCATCAGATATGTCAACTGGAATGATTTCAGTTTAAAAAAAAGAAAATAGCAAACCCACAGAGTCGAACTAAAATGCGCACCTACTACTACCAACAGACAAGTAGTATAGATACAAGTCCTCTGTCCTCATCACCTGTCGCAGCAGCCGAGGGCGTCGCTATTAGTGAGCAGATTAACCATGGGCTCAGCCAGGCTGAGCAGCCGGAACGGTGGGTGCTGAGCAATCTGCCTGGCATGCGGTAGGCTGTCGGTGATCCAGAAGTGCTCAAATAGGCCCTGACCGTCGGTAAATCGGCGCCACGATTCGCGAGGAAACACAGCGTGCGGAACGAAAGCGCTGACAGCGCTGGCGCCAAGAGATTTCAGGGCGGCGGCGCACTGAATCAGAGTGCCGCCTGTCTGCACCAGGTCGTCAACTATCACCACGTGGCGACCGGCTGGGGAGCCTTCCTTGACGCGGATAACTCGGCTGTCGCCGTCGCGGACCTTTTAAACATGAATGGGGGAGAGAATGCAGGGCTTTTGGGGCAACCAATCTGAATAAATGAGGTGGTGAGTGCTGTAGGGTGGTTGGTACTGTGGGGTGGTGGGTGCTGTAGGGTGGTTGGTACTGTGGGGTGGTGGGTGCTGTAGGGTGGTTGGTACTGTGTGGTGGTGGGTGCTGTAGGGTGGTTGGTACTGTGGGGTGGTGGGTGCTGTAGGGTGGTTGGTACTGTGGGGTGGTGGGTGCTGTAGGGTGGTTGGTACTGTGTGGTGGTGGGTGCTGTAGGGTGGTTGGTACTGTGGGGTGGTGGGTGCTGTAGGGTGGTTGGTACTGTGGGGTGGTGGGTGCTGTAGGGTGGTTGGTACTGTGGGGTGGTGGGTGCTGTAGGGTGGTTGGTACTGTGTGGTGGTGGGTGCTGTGGTTGGTGGGTGTTGTGGGGTGGTGGGTGCTGTGGGGTGGTGGGTGCTGTGGGGTTGGTGTTGTTTCTATACCAATTAGAAAATCAGGTAATGCGAATACCTTCAGGCAGGTGATGAGATCGTCGGCGTGTTCAGGCACGCTAAATGACAGATGAAATCGCTTAAACGCGCCCTCGTCGGGAAAGGCGATTGCTAGGCCAGGCTGGGCTCTGCGCAGGTCATAGAGCTGCGGATAGAGCAGGCTCATAGCACTGGCTAGCAGCGGCACAACGCAATCGGTGAAGTAGAACCGCTCCTGCAGCGCGTGAATGTCGTACACAACCAGCTGGCAGGGACCGTGGCGTGTTAAGGGTGTAGAGTTGAGTAGCCTGGCTACGGACATCGCCGTGGCCACTTGACCTTCACGATCTACGCGCTCCATGGTGCCGCATGGAAAATAGGGCAACAAAAGGGTCAGCGAGCGGACAAAATAGCGAGGCAGACTGTGGATTAGCGACACCTGCGGGCGGCAAGCGATAAGGAATTTTAGTGAGGTTGACAAATTGGAGTTCATTAGTTTGACTGTGTGCACCTGAGTGCTGATAAGAGAGGACTGTGTGCACCTGAGTGCTGATAAGAGAGGACTGTGTGCACCTGAGTGCTGATAAGAGGGAACTGTGTGCACCTGAGTGCTGATAAGAGGGGACTGTGTGCACCTGAGTGCTGATAAGAGGGAACTGTGTGCACCTGAGAGCTGATAAGAGAGGACTGTGTGCACCTGAGTGCTGATAAGAGAGGACTGTGTGCACCTGAGTGCTGATAAGAGGGGAATGTGTGCACCTGAGTGCTGATAAGAGGGGAATGTGTGCACCTGAGTGCTGATAAGAGGGGACTGTGTGCACCTGAGTGCTGATAAGAGGGAACTGTGTGCACCTGAGTGCTGATAAGAGGGGACTGTGTGCACCTGAGTGCTGATAAGAGGGAACTGTGTGCACCTGAGGGCTGATAAGAGGGAACTGTGTGCACCTGAGTGCACCTGAGTGCTGATAAGAGGGAACTGTGTGCACCTGAGTGCTGATAAGAGGGGACTGTGTGCACCTGAGTGCTGATAAGAGGGGACTGTGTGCACCTGAGTGCTGATAAGAGGGGACTGTGTGCACCTGAGTGCTGATAAGAGGGGACTGTGTGCACCTGAGTGCTGATAAGAGAGGACTGTGTGCACCTGAGAGCTGATAAGAGAGGACTGTGTGCACCTGAGTGCTGATAAGAGAGGACTGTGTGCACCTGAGTGCTGATAAGAGGGGACTGTGTGCACCTGAGTGCTGATAAGAGGGGAATGTGTGCACCTGAGTGCTGATAAGAGGGGACTGTGTGCACCTGAGTGCTGATAAGAGGGAACTGTGTGCACCTGAGTGCTGATAAGAGGGGAATGTGTGCACCTCAGTGCTGATAAGAGGGGACTGTGTGCACCTGAGTGCTGATAAGAGGGAACTGTGTGCACCTGAGTGCTGATAAGAGGGAACTGTGTGCACCTGAGTGCACCTGAGTGCTGATAAGAGGGGACTGTGTGCACCTGAGTGCTGATAAGAGGGAACTGTGTGCACCTGAGTGCTGATAAGAGGGGACTGTGTGCACCTGAGTGCTGATAAGAGGGGACTGTGTGCACCTGAGTGCTGATAAGAGGGGACTGTGTGCACCTGAGTGCTGATAAGAGAGGACTGTGTGCACCTGAGTGCTGATAAGAGGGGACTGTGTGCACCTGAGTGCTGATAAGAGGGGACTGTGTGCACCTGAGTGCTGATAAGAGGGGACTGTGTGCACCTGAGTGCTGATAAGAGTGCACCTGACTAAGAGTGATAATCAGTGATTAAGAGTGATAATCACTCTGTGTGCACCTGAGTGCTGATAAGAGGGGACTGTGTGCACCTGAGTGCTGATAAGAGGGGACTGTGTGCACCTGAGTGCTGATAAGAGGGGACTGTGTGCACCTGAGTGCTGATAAGAGGGGACTGTGTGCACCTGAGTGCTGATAAGAGTGCACCTGACTAAGAGTGATAATCAGTGATTAAGAGTGATAATCACTCTGTGTGCACCTGAGTGCTGATAAGAGGGGACTGTGTGCACCTGAGTGCTGATAAGAGGGGACTGTGTGCACCTGAGTGCTGATAAGAGGGGAATGTGTGCACCTGAGTGCTGATAAGAGGGGACTGTGTGCACCTGAGTGCTGATAAGAGGGGACTGTGTGCACTGGTTAAGGAGGGCCGTGCATTAATAACCAAAAGTTGCTTACCTGCTCAAAGATTACGCTGGGCTCGTGCAAGCTAGCCAAGAAGACAACATCCTGGCCCGCCATTTGTTGAACATTGTGTATAAAAATATTGGGAAATCCGTCTGCAAATCGATCCCAGCTGACGGAGTCTTTGTAAACAATGAGGCGACTCTTTTGGCCAGCGGCGGTGGCAGCTGAGTGATCAGCGATCTCCTTGGCTAGCTGGGCCATTGAGCTGTGCGCCAACAGCCACAGCGGTCTGCTTTGATCAGCCAGTGTGGATGAAGCCGCGGGATGGGAAAATACAATGCTCTTCTTCCCTACCCTGGGTCAACAAAACTACGCTTAGTTTACTAAATATCACTCAGTGAGCAGTCTAATATCACTCAGTGGACAGTCTAATCACTCAATGAGCAGTCTTATCACTCAGTGAGCAGTCTAATCACTCAATGAGCAGTCTAATCACTCAGTGAGCAGTCTAATCACCCAGTGAGCAGTCTAATATCACTCAGTGAGCAGTCTAATCACTCAATGAGCAGTCTAATCACTCAGTGAGCAGTCTAATCACCCAGTGAGCAGCCTAATATCACTCAGTGAGCAGTCTAATCACTCAATGAGCAGTCTTATCACTCAGTAAGCAGTCTAATCACTCAGTAAGCAGTCTAATCACTCAATGAGCAGTCTAATCACTCAGTGAGCAGTCTAATCACTAAGTGAGCAGTCTAATATCACTCAGTGAGCAGTCTAATATCACTCAGTGAGCAGTCTAATATCACTCAGTAAGCAGTCTAATATCACTCACTGAGCAGTCTAATCACTCAGGGAGCAGTCTAATCACTCAGTGAGCAGTCTAATCACTCAGTGAGCAGTCTAATATCACTCAGTGAGCAGTCTAATCACTCAATGAGCAGTCTTATCACTCAGTAAGCAGTCTAATCACTCAATGTGAGCAGTCTAATCACTCAGTGAGCAGTCTAATCACTAAGTGAGCAGTCTAATATCACTCAGTGAGCAGTCTAATATCACTCAGTGAGCAGTCTAATATCACTCAGTAAGCAGTCTAATATCACTCACTGAGCAGTCTAATCACTCAGGGAGCAGTCTAATCACTCAGTGAGCAGTCTAATCACTCAGTGAGCAGTCTAATATCACTCAGTGAGCAGTCTAATCACTCAATGAGCAGTCTTATCACTCAGTGAGCAGTCTAATCACTCAATGAGCAGTCTAATCACTCAGTGAGCAGTCTAATCACCCAGTGAGCAGTCTAATATCACTCAGTGAGCAGTCTAATCACTCAATGAGCAGTCTAATCACTCAGTGAGCAGTCTAATATCACTCAGTGAGCAGTCTAATCACTCAATGAGCAGTCTAATCACTCAGTGAGCAGTCTAATCACTCAGTAAGCAGTCTAATCACTCAATGAGCAGTCTAATCACTCAGTAAGCAGTCTAATCACTCAGTGAGCAGTCTAATATCACTCAGTGAGCAGTCTAATCACTCAGTAAGCAGTCTAATATCACTCAGTGAGCAGTCTAATATCACTCAGTGAGCAGTCTAATATCACTCAGTGAGCAGTCTAATATCACTCAGTGAGCAGTCTAATATCAATCAGCGAGCAGTCTAATATCACTCAGTGAGCAGTCTAATATCACTCAGTGAGCAGTCTAATCACTCAGTGAGCAGTCTAATATCACTCAGTGAGAAGTCTAATGTCACTCAATGAGCAGTCTAATATCACTCAGTGAGCAGTCTAATATCACTCAGTGAGCAGTCTAATATCACTCAGTGAGCAGTCTAATCACTCAGTAAGCAGTCTAATATCACTCAGTGAGCAGTCTAATATCACTCAGTGAGCAGTCTAATATCACTCAGTGAGCAGTCTAATATCAATCAGCGAGCAGTCTAATATCACTCAGTGAGCAGTCTAATATCACTCAGTGAGCAGTCTAATCACTCAGTGAGCAGTCTAATATCACTCAGTGAGCAGTCTAATGTCACTCAATGAGCAGTCTAATATCACTCAGTGAGCAGTCTAATATCATTCAGTGAGCAGTCTAATATCACTCAATGAGCAGTCTAATCACTAAGTGAGCAGTCTAATCGCTCAGTGAGCAGTCTAATCACTCAGTGAGCAGTCTAATCACTCAGTGAGCAGTCTAATATCACTCAGTGAGCAGTCTAATCACTCAGTGAGCAGTCTAATATCACTCAATGAGCAGTCTAATCACTAAGTGAGCAGTCTAATCACTCAGTGAGCAGTCTAATCACTCAGTGAGCAGTCTAATCACTCAGTGAGCAGTCTAATCACTCAATGAGCAGTCTAATCACTAAGTGAGCAGTCTAATCACTCAGTGAGCAGTCTAATCACGCAGAGAGCAGTCTAATCACTTACTGAGCAGTCTAATCACTCAGGGAGCAGTCTAATCACTCAATGAGCAGTCTAATCACTCAGTGAGCAGTCTAATCACTCAGTGAGCAGTCTAATCACTCAGTGAGCAGTCTAATCACTAAGTGAGCAGTCTAATCACTCAGTGAGCAGTCTAATCACTAAGTGAGCAGTCTAATCACTCAGTGAGCAGTCTAATCACGCAGAGAGCAGTCTAATCACTCAGTGAGCAGTCTAATATCACTCAGTGAGCAGTCTAATCACTCAATGAGCAGTCTTATCACTCAGTAAGCAGTCTAATCACTCAATGAGCAGTCTAATCACTCAGTGAGCAGTCTAATCACTAATTGAGCAGTCTAATCACTCAGTGAGCAGTCTAATCACTAAGTGAGCAGTCTAATCACTAAGTGAGCAGTCTAATCACTCAGTGAGCAGTCTAATCACGCAGAGAGCAGTCTAATCACTCAGTGAGCAGTCTAATCACGCAGAGAGCAGTCTAATCACTCAGTGAGCAGTCTAATCACTCAGTGAGCAGTCTAATATCACTCAGTGAGCAGTCTAATCACTAAGTGAGCATTCTAATCACTCAGTGAGCAGTCTAATTACTCAGTGAGCAGTTTAAATACTCAGTGAGCAGTCTAATTACTCAGTGAGCACTCCCATTACACAGTAATTACCCAGTGAGAAATAAAGACCATTTCAAAGCATAGAAGTTGGCTAAACAAGACATAGAACTAACTGAAAACTCTGTTATTTAAAAATAAAGAGACAAAAACTAGCAATAAAATACCAGTGGAAATTTTACTTGCGAAATTTGACAAATTCAATATGAATTAAATTTGTAGATAAACGTACATCAAAGTACACCTATGGAATGGAAAAGTGCAGTCACTGAGTACTGTTAAAAGCAAAAGTTAAATTCAAATTATTGTTGGTTCATATCAATAAAGCTACAATAGCTTGCAATTAATAAATAAAATTTACAATTCTATTTTGTAAAGAAAAAATTTTTGTTAAAAACGCTAGCCAATACAGAATGATTTCCCAACAGTGTGCCAAAAACTAACAGGAATGGATATCGAGTTCATTTTTTAACAATAAAGAAACTAACTAGCCAGTAGTTGAATGAGTACCATTAAAATTGAAATTATGATAAATAAGACATTCAAAAAGACTGGCACAGAGCGCACAGCCTTAGGTAACGCGCGCACAGCACAGCCTATTTGATCTAACAAAAATAATTTTTATAAAAATTCAAAACTAATATCTAAATATAGATAGACAAACACAAGTTAGGAAATTGCATAATAAAAAGTGACCCAGACTCAACAATGATCCTACTTTAGTAATAGTCTAATAGAAAAACACACGAGCTCAAGTCACAGGGTGTTATACTAATAAGTGCTTCTCAGTCTTCGTCTGACGAATGCTCCGATTCGAACTCCGGACTTCCATAGGACTCAGCAGCCGCCTCTTCGTCTTCATCATAGTAATAATCCCCAACAGCCTCTCTAGTGTAAGATTCCCCAGCCGGTTCCTCCTGCGAATATCGTCGCCTGGCCATGGCGGCCGCGGCCTCGGCGCCGCCAACCCCGGTCTCGCTGGCGACCAGGTGGCCGACAATGGCGTCGCTAGCCGTCAGCAGCTCTCCGGCCGCGTCGGTCAGCATCTCGTCTAGCAGCTGCTCGGCGATGGCGTCAGTCAGCTGGGTTGGTCGGAAAGCGGCGCCTCCGGACGACGGATCAGCGGCGGCGGCGGTGGTCAGGAAGTCCCGATAACGATCACGCTGCGACCGGATGCTCTGGACCTCCGCCGGGGTCAGCTGCAGCACCGCTGGCTGCCTGCTGCCGCCGAGTCCGCTGCTTTCGCCAAGTTCAGCGGCCGCAGCCGGCCGTCTGGAGCCGCCGGTTTTAACAAATCGCAGCGGATCTGGCGGCCCTGCCTGCCAGCGGCCGTCAACAGAGCATATCGGCTCGTCGCCGGCGGCCAGAGCGGCGGCCCAGCGATCGCGAATGTCGTCACCTTCGGTCTCCAGCTGGCTGAGCCGATGGTCGATGTTGCACAGCTCTGCTAAGCTTCCAGCGATGCTACCGCGGATCAGCGAGCCGGCCGAAGCCGACAGAGCCGGCGTGGCCGACGGGACGAAGCCGCCGCCGGCACGGCCGCCGCCGCCTCCTCTCAAGCCGAGCTCGCGCTTGACCGCGGCCAGCACCTCGGCAACGATGCGGGACCGCTCCGAGTCGGAGCTGGCGGCGGCGGCGGCCACTTGGCCACTTGAAGTCGCCGGCTGGTCCGCGACAACGGCGGCCGTACGCGCTGGAGCTGGAGCGGATGGCACAGCAGTAGTCGGTGGGCGATAACGCGACGATGGCTGGCGTTGCTGCTGTTGTTGTTGCGACACAGCAGACGGAGCGACTCGGGCACTCCTGGGTCTTGTAGGAAACGGCAAGGCTCCTGGACGGCGCTTGGCGGCGCCACCAGTGGAGCCGCGTCCAAGCAGACGTTCGGCCTCCAGCTCGGCCATCCTAGTCGCATACTGTTGAACTTCCTCGCGTAGGCGGCGCAGCTCCAACGCTTCGTGGCGCTTCATTGAGGCGGCGTTCTCGCGCGGATGCCTTGAAGAGGCGGCGCCGGCGCCAGTGGGATTGGGGCGCCAGGCGCGATCAGTGTCGCGAACTGGAGGCGAATGACTTCTCGATGGCAGCTGCTGTCTTTGCTGCCGCTGCTGCTGTTGCTGCTCGGCCGTTTTCCTAGAAACCACCGCCCGGCTCTGGCGCAGCCGCCGTTCAACATTTTTCGGGCCCGGCGGCAGGCCGGCGTCCAGCCTCTCGCGGCTGTGCTGCAGCTCTCGCCTGGCCAGCCGGCCCATCAGCTCCATTCGGCGCGGATCGATTCGTTTCTCAATGAGCAGCGGCTGCGGATTGGCCGGCAGCCGGGTGACCAGGTTGCTGGGGGACGCCCGATGGTCCAGGTTGAACTGCAGCTGGTTGACCGCCTGGCTTAAATCCATGATGCTGGCGGCAGGAATTGTGAGTCATTACAATATAGTTAGAATATATTTATAAAATTTTCAGAAGGGCTGTGGGCACCCTGGTGCAACACTGAGACAATTCTGCACATTCCACTGACTCCTGAGCACATACAAGCCCACGAATGCTGTACGCAGGCACGCACTCACACACACGCTCATTCAGGGTGTACAGCGGCCCTGGCATGTACACCTTGTTTTTTACTCGTATTTTAATTGTAAATCATGGCTGGCTGACATTTAGCGCCTACAACTAAAGTACCTCCTGCCGAGTTGCATCCATTGTATTGCCTAAGATGCACATCTTGACTAATGGCTGGCAGGCACTCAATGCATTTCCCATATCCCAACCATGTGTTTATCAATCACCATCTGTATTTTATTGATCCAAACAACCCAATCATGCATGCAAACACAATTGAAGGTGCCTAGGTATATGTGAAGGCAAAGTTCTGCAGCCAGCATGGCACTAGTGACAACCTCTTTGACTCCCATCTTAATGAGTTCCTCTAGCACCAACTCTACCTAGAGAAGTGCTTTGGCAACTCCCTATACTAAGTGACCTATTACTATACTGTGCCTTTAAGACCTCCATAGCTTAGACTTGCACAGATCTTAAGTATGCCTTAGTAAACTCATTTTGGTTCATTTGTTTAAAATTTGGTGTCAAAATAATGTAATAGAAGAAACTAGGACATGGCCAAATAGTATTACATGGCCCACATTGGTTGTAGGGCTATCATTTTATGCTAAATGTTAATAAATAAATTGCACTTATTTTTCATAATTATACTTTGTTTAATGCAATTTGTTTACAAACAAAAATTTCCCCTATTGTTAATTCTCAATTGTCAATTCTATTGCACTCAATATGATTAGGAATATGGCATCAATGATACGTTTATCTATAATTATTTTAATATCTTTTTATTAAAAGGTATTTTGTAAATTTTTTATTTTGTTAATTCTATTCTGAATTTTTAAGTTCCAACTATTTCAATATTTTACCATAGACAGTGATTATTCCCATAGCCCCATGCCAAAAATGACAATATTATCTATATAAAATCATGCCAACAATACTCTGCTTATTTGTATAGGCCTAGGCCTACTGTATTGCAGCTTAATTATAATAGGCCTACTTAATATTACCTTGGCCAAGGTGAAATTCATCCTAAAAATAATTTTGTATAGAAAAAAAATTAAATGTATATATATGCAAAACTTTATTAATTTTTTCTTTAGCCCTAAGAGAGTTTAATAAATTAATATTAGTTTTAGTATTTACTATTGCTATATTTAAATGGGTCATTCCACGAAAGAGACCTATTATGTTTTTGAACTTTAAGCACTTGTAACTTTTGAACCATAATTCAAAAGTCCTATTAGATAAAGCTGCAAAAAGCAATCTATGTCAAACTTCTAGTTCTATATTTTTCACATGGCTACTTATGAAGTCTAAAACAATTGAAAAAATAGCAGAGCATAAACTATGTTGATTGTTGATGGCTATTTGGTAACAAAAAAGGAGTCATGCATACCAACTCAACTGTGCATACCTAACTTTTGGTATACTAGGCAAATGCATACCCAAATTTTTGGGTGTATTGTATACTACATGATCTAGAGTATAGCATAGATAATATTTTCATTATTAGCACGAGACCATGGGAATAAGCACTGCCTTCACTATATACTTTTAGTAGACATTGACTTGTCCTGACCTGAATTAAGTATGCTAAAAAAGAATAGTTATACCATAATGGCTATGGTATAACTATTCTTATTCTTCTATTCTTATTCTTATTCTTCTTATTATATGGTATGGACCTATGGTTATACCATAAGAAATTAAATAAGTCATAAAATATAATAAAATGATCCTAAGCCTAAAGTTAAGCGCTTGACTAAAAATAGTAATACTATTAACCTTAACTAGCGTGGCGAGTTAAGAAAGCCCAAAATTCCTAATGAATTCAGAATTGAAACAATGAAGCATGCATGTCAAATGGCTGGCTTGAACATCATTGACAATTTGTGCAGGCTAAGACTAGCAGCATAGTTTTTTAAATGGTCATAGACAAGGATGAAATAATTTAAGCAAATTTGTGCTTTTAGCTATTCTTTTTATAAGCCGTATGAATTTTGCTTTTTCCCTCGGTTTGGGTTTAGTCGTTAAGTTTATATATTGGAAAATGTGTTTTTTGTGGAGGTAATTCATTTCTTAGAAAATCTGTTCAATTTACATTTCAAATTATCTGCATGTTTTACAGAAAACCAAAAGCTAAATACTTGCCTTTTTGTTATTGATAACAGAAAATAAAAGCGTTTATTTTTTAGTCTGTAACTTGATTTTAGTAGTTTGATTGATCTTTTGTCCCTACGCTTAAAAAATTATTTGTTTCTCATTACGAGTAAACCTGCATACTTGTAGAACGAATTTGTCAAATGGAGATTCTTCCGCGACTAAGAAAGCATAAGTCACACCAAATGCATTATCGAGTAAAGTACTCGGAGATAGATTATTCTGTTAGGAAAATTGATCATGTATAAGTGTAATACTTTTGGAAATGTGAATCGTGGCACAATACAGCACATCGATCATATAATTATGCATGTACATGTAATAAGTTCTAAGCTGTTAGCGTGCTTTCTGAAAAACCTACCCACTCGGGCAAATAAATTTTGCGAAGCGTCTCTATTTAACTTTAAGATTTCGAAAACCAATTTTTGCTCTAGATGTACGAGCAATATGCTAGGATCGAACTACATGCAGCTGTGTGGGCGTAGACGCATTTGTGCCATACAGCATATCCACTGTAACAGCATGTGTACACCCTCTTCATTCAAAAAAGGTAATCTCTATATATATGCACTGCAACTGGTGAAAACTCGTAAACTACCCCATACAGAGGTAGATCACTAAAACAAAGTCAGCGGGCACATTTGAACAATATTTGACTTTTTCGGCACCGTTTTGTGCTATGCGAAAACCAAAAAATCAAAAACCAAAAAACCAAAACTCACTCCATCAAACACCCAAACAGGCCGGGCCGGACAGCACAAAATAGGAGACAATTTCTTAAAAATCCTTTAAAATCATTTGCACTCAAACAGTAAATAAATGAGAATGCGACGGATTTTGTCGGATATTCATTTTTAGATCGGAGAATATATAGTGCTGCTAGCTGTTTATTCATATTTATTAAAAGACGGCTTATGTTTTTCCCATCCAGTCTAAACTTTGATTTTCTGATTAAATCGACTCTGACTATCAAATATCTATGGTAGTTAGTTAGATCGATCTTAGCGTACACTTAACTTTTAGAACACTTTTTGTATCGAAGAATCCGCGAAATTTTTAATTAGCAGAAGCATCTTAAAAAGCAATTACAATTACCATTCTGCAATTATAGAGCATGGATGGCCTGGATGAACAGGATTTGAAGCGAGCGGAGCTTGATTACTGCCTAAAAAATAGTCTGAACTTCGTAGACACACAGGCGCTTGCCGAAGCCAGGAAAGGTAACGGCGACGTCAGCGAAGCGGATAATGAAGAGGAAACACCGGATGAGTGGCTCGTGGACGTTCGCTATACAAGCCGGCTGCTCAAGAAGGCAAACGAAATGCGCATTAAAAAGCGCCTCTGCGACCTCACCATTGGCTTGAAAGACGGCAAGCTGGAGGCGCACAAAAGCATGCTGGCCGCCGGTTCACCTTTCTTCAAGCATTTGACGGAAACGACTCGCGCTTCTACGTTAAATTTCTTCCACGTGACCTGCAGCGTGGCGGACATCCTGTTCGACTTTATGTACACCGGTGAGGTCAGCATAGAGAAGGCGGAGAAGCTGGGCCGCTCGGAGCGACAAATGCTACGCGAGAAAGCCGAGCTGTTCGAAGTTGACCAGCAGCTTCAAGCGCTGTGGGATCGGCTTGGAGTCGCTACTAAGAATTCCGGCAAGCAGAGCCAGCAGGCAGAACGCCAAGAGGTGCCATTGGAGGATGCCAGTGAAATAGTAAAACGCAAGGTGAGTTAGCAAGTGCTACTCGTATTCTTCTAGCACGAAACAAGGCTTGGAGCTGCTCCGGTAAAGTACAAAGTATTGTACATACTCTGCCACTTCCCCGCAGGTTCTCTACATGAACGATCGTCGAAAACAGGGCGACTTCGCGGACTGGAAGATCCGCATCAGCGCCGTAGACATTCCTGTCAGCAAGGTTTTCCTGGCCGCTAGCAGCACCTATTTCGCCGACTTCTTTGCCAGAAATCCCATGGAGGCCAAGTCTGAAACTTACACTTTGACGGAGCTTAATCGTCGAACTTTTCGAAAGGTGCTCAACTTTATTTATACTGGTCACGTGATCACCACGGGACGAGACCTGGCCGAACTCAAGGACCTCCTGTTTCAGGCTAGCTACCTGGGCGTAGGCGATCTATCTAGCCGACTTGTGGAGGAGTTCGAGTCGCGTCTTACCACCGAGAACTGCTTCGCAATGTTCTCTTATTCGAACAGCATAAACTGCCGTCAGTTATTTAAATCGGTCTCGCACTTCATTGGTCGCATAGGTGCCAAGTGGTCTCACAACTCTGGCTTCCTGGGTCTTGAATTCAATGATCTGCGCGCTGCGCTGCTGAACCCGGATCTGCGATTCGATGGCGACGACTCTGACTCTGATGAGGAATGCAGCTGCCTTCCCTGGCCAGTCGACTTTGAGTCGCGCACGCTTGACTTGCTCATTGCTTGGATCCGCGTTGATCGCGTCCGACGATCAAGTCACGTGACTGAACTGTTCGACCTGGTTGACCGGCTGGGCAGGCTACCGTACACCGGCCGGAGAGAAGAGATGCACCAACGGCTGCCAGCAGAACTGAACAATGTGATGTCTGCGTACTACTTGAAGCTAATAAAAGAACAGCAAGGAAAAACTTGCCCAACCAAGCAACCATCGCCGCAGACCAAACAGTCGCCCATCCGAGCTCGTCGCTACCTGTTTCCCACCCAGCTGCTCATGTCCCGGGAGTTTCACCTAGCGGGTCCTCAGCTGCCGGGCTCTGCCCTGCTTCCGACAAAATTACAGTCCTCTCCGGATGAGGAAGAGCTCAGAGGCTGCTGGCAACTGTCGCCAACTGAATGGCGCTTGCAGTCGATTGAAATTCAAGCGTCCGATCAAGAGCTGACTTGGCTATCTGGCCTCAAACTGATCTATCAGCGGTACCCAATGCTCGCTAAGTCTGAAGATCCCCCAACCGAACTGCGCACCTTCTGCTGCGGTTACCGCGGCTCGTTCCAGCACAGTATCGAACTGGACGAGACGGAGAGAGTGGTTCAGCTTGGCCTTGGCAGCGCGACTGCTGGCAGCAGCGGCCGCAGAAGTTATATCAGCTGGTTGAAGACCTGCAAGGGTCGACGACTTCAAGTACCAGTGGCGGCGGCAGCGTCAGAGACGACGAGTGTCAGCAACAGCAACCAGAGCGCCGACGAGAACCCAACTACAGTTGTCAAATCACCGAAGAAAAGTCACGGCTTCTTGCACGGCTTTGGATTGCGCTTCAGCGAGGCTGGAGGCGGCGCCATGACCATTGTCTGGGCAGTCGAAACCGACGTTGACGGGCTGGGCGACTCTCCTTGGAGCTCTGTGGTCGAGAATGAATGAGTAGGCACTCATAACCACAACACTAGCTGTAGATCTACTAATTCTGGATTAGGACTGCTACAAAAGGTGAAGCAACGTCCAACTAATCGTAGAAATTGTACTAAGCTAAAAGCACTCCTCGTCCAAATAATTTATAATATTTTTATAATTTTGTTTTTTTCAGCAAAACAATCCCATCGCTTTCTACTAACAGTAGCTAATATGTCTCGTAGAAATGAATATATGCTACGCTCGTAGGCACAAAAATCTTTAAACTCTTGAACCACATCCAAAGCAGGCGTCGAAACAGTGAGCAACTTTTAAAAATAGAACACTGTGCTACCCTACTTGAGGGTCTTTGTTTTTGCAATTATATTTTACTTCTGTCCTCGATCTAGTTCAGGGGTCGGCAAATGCGTTTCGCGAGTCACATGCGGCCCGCAAAGACTCTCTATCCGGTCATCGGGTCCTTCGAAACTTCACAATAGCAATCTAGCCCGCTTAAGGTTTGTGTCTCTTCTCAGCTCACTTTCTCTTCTCTCCTCTCTCCTTTCTCTCCTCTCTCCTTTCTCTCCTCTCTCCTTTCTCTCCTCTCTCCCTTCTCCTCCTCCTCCCCTCATCTCTCATTTTCTATTCCCTCCTCCTTTTCTCTCTCATCTGGCCCGCAGCCATGAGCTTGATTCTTAATCTGGCCCTTGAGGTAAAAAAGTTGTCGACCCCTGCTCTAGTTCCACCGGTGGTAAGCCCTCCGCAAATGAAGGTAACAATTATTAACACGGCAGAGATTCTGGGTGTACGCTTGAATGGCTCGCTATGTAGTAATATATCGAAAATTGGTATTTTAATTCCGTCTGCAGCTTTCACTGGTTAGAATGCTAAATAGCCCGTGTGGGTGGGCTCACCAGCTCATCATCCAGGCACTGAAGTATCAACTCGTGCAGTCAGGCAAACCGGAGTCTGGAATTCATGGAATTTAGGTTTTGAGACGAGAACTTTCGGGAGAAAAAATACCATCCATAAAAGATTCAGGGATCCTTATCTGCCTGCAGAAAAAAAATACATTAAAAGTACATTGAAAGCAAAGACATGCTGGGCTAATTGGAGCACAGAAAAAGCCCCTATATAGCAACTAACTAAATAGCATCAATCAATTTATGCTTGTGTGCGTTGCTCCCAGAGCCAGCTGCTGCGAAGGCTTGTAGGGCGATAGGAGTTACAAATTCATGAAGAGTCTGAGCCGCTGAGTCCGACGCCTTTAGCTGGCGTGCGAAACTTTGCTGTGACAGGAAACACACCAACCCCTGTGCTATGTGTGCCCACATAGAATATTTGCTAGCTAGAAAAAAAGTCAAAAGGCAAATGGCTCGCACAACCACTTCTAGCGAATCAATCAAATCCTGTCATTCATTCTCGATGAGGCTGCAATACATGCAGGCGCAATTTAATGCACTGTAAGCCCCTGACTTGCATGGCGGAGAAAGAGATTACGCTTTAGAGTTCTCCGAAGTGCCTTGCTTAGAATGTAACATTTACTGGGTGTGTTGTAACAGTACGCGCTAGAATTACGAAATTGGGAATGTAGCTACCCTATATATAACAATCCTCTTCTCAACTGCACCGAGAAGAGGGCTTGCAGCCAAACAGCCAAACATTATTCAACGGATGTTCAATCAAGAAATGGTTGAATATCTCTACGATGGTGAATGATCTTGACATGAAACTGTGAGGATGCGTCGTTTCGTACAGGCGTTATGCCAGTCGAGCAGTCGGCGAAGTCGAAGGGGTGGGGTGAAAGTATTGATAATATTCGCAAGAGGACTGTGGCCCCCTGGCCCAACGCTGGCAATTCTGCCCATTCTGCCCGTTTACCGCTGAGCTGCCCTGCCTCATGAAGTCCGGCGGAAGAAATTCCACAAATTTCCATCCACTATGGTTTCATTTTAAAGCAGAAAAACAGCTTGGAATTGCTACAGCTAAAGCTGCATGGATTCTGTTCAATAATGGTACTCAACTATAGACTGTGTGTCACCTGCACACTGGTGTCACAGTGTTACAATGGATGCTTTTGCAGTTTACAGAGAGCACAATTTTATGATTTTATGACAGAGCGACGACGGAGCTATGAATTAAAATACATGCCATTAGCCCTGTACAGTTAGGATGCAGACACGGAGCCAACACAAGACAGCCAGCCATTACGTCAATTGCTCGCGTGCACTTTTAGCTTGTATCACTGAAGCGGCGCGCAATTTTGCTGATTTGCTTTGTTTGAAAAGGTTTTTTTAAAAATATACCTGTGTACAGTTTTGTTCTGGATTGAATGATATACCATTCTCAGTATAGATTTCTATCTACTGTTTTGACCCTCTCCTCTGTCTACCCCGTCCATCACTCATGTTTAAAGTGTCTTCCCAAGTAGAAAAGTGCAAATCAGCAGCGAATATTCTCGCACAGGGCACAGCTTGTAGATAGGGAGAAACTTCCAGCCGATCGCGAAGTTTTACAGCGCAACGACCGTGTGCGGTGATCCAGGAAAGTCAATAAACAGTTGTGCATCAGGGCCGGACCAGCTTACATTCGGAAGAGAGGGTTGGTAACTTTGGAAGAGAATATGCAGTGCAGGAAAAGATGCACTAAAATTTATACATAGTCGAATGTACATACCATGCCGTGTTTGGTGCACGAATTAGTTTATAGTGCACAGTGAACGCATTGGTGCTGTTTTGGTTGCATTAGCTAGTTGGAATATAAAATAGCGATCCGATCTGAAACGTAAGACAAGGCAATATAGATGGAGAGAGAAAGAATTATAGCTGGAACTCGATTTTTCGAGTTCCAATTCGGCAGACTGTTGCCATTCAAGCAGCCGCATTGAGATGCTGGAGCAAGTCATGCGCGGAACGCGAGGACTTGGAGAGGGAGAGTATGGGATTCTGTGGGAGATAGTTCCCCAAGTCCATAGCCATCGGGTACCGCCGGATTCTCAAGGCTTAATTGGCAGCCCGCCAGACGAGACTGTGACGATCCAAGTCCCATGAGGGAAAAGTGCAACTGGGTGCAGACTGGGCGCAGTTCGGATTTTCTCATCGTTGTGGGAGTGACAGCGGCATGGCCATTTATTGATCCAACGGGATCAATGGCCAATCGATTGAGCAGCTTGGGGGGGGACGTCGGGTGCAGCTGTTTGCAGGCTGCCCTGAATCAGCAGAGCTCGTTAATTCGCCGGCTTTTTCCTTGCATGCAGTTGATCGAAAATTTCGAAAGTATGAAAAGTCAAAACATTTTTGCTAGTCAAACGCAAAAGTCCATTAAATTGAGCTAATTTTGAGGGCGGGTGGGTCATCTCCAACCGAGAAAGTAGTTAATGAGGATGTTAGGAAGGAAAAATACATTGATATAAAGGTGAAAGTTCAGAATTTTTATCAAGTAAAAGTGTTATAAATTACTTCGTAGTCTTTAGCTGAAAGTGTCTGTAGCAGCACTCCTTAATCACGGATGTTCCGACAGCTCATGTGTAACCGACAGCTAAGCCACAGCTATTGCGCGGCGCATCTGAAGGCTGCGTACGGCTGTTCAGTCCAAGGACTGGGGGGTCGCCACACACCCTCAATTACCCCAGCTAATGCTGGCACCCATTTTACAGCTGGGTGAACTGAAGCAGTGCAGAGTTAAGTGTCTTGCTCTAGGACACAAATTGTTCCGAGTGAGTCGAGAATCGAACCCCCGACCTTCAAATCGTGAGTCCGACGCTCTACGCACTTGGCTACATTCCTTGTGTGAAGATACATGAATATAAATTACATGAAAAACGGCGGCCACCTGTTGCCTCAATAAACTTTTGCATAATTTTCACGACGTATGAATAGAAAATCAATACAGATTTTGATTGCATCATCATCCAGCTATTTCTCTAGCTATCTAACACACTTCACTCTCTGTCGGCAATGAAACCAGCATTACGCAATAGTTAGTTATCTTTTAAAAGTTGATGACGAGGCTTCTTCTCCGTCGCCAGCCAACTAGAAGGATGCTGATAGCGTTTTATCGCATGATAGGGTTTCGCAGCTTTCCCTGTCACGTCGGCCCTCTAGCTGTATGCAATCGTTATACTGTGAAGGACCGACCGCCCAGCCCTCACTTGGATCCTCATTAACGATAGCCGCGTGCAGTTCCGCCTGCCAGCTGGGCCCCGCCAGATAAAACCAGCAGCCCAAGGAATTACAGTGGAAGCCACAGACAGACAGGGCCTATAGGCGCAGGGGTCAAACTGGCAAATGGGGAATGGCGTCAAGCGTCTATTCCTCTTATATCTCCCTACCCACTCAGCGATATACGCAAACAAGCATCTATAGTAGGCAAGTTTGGTTGAACTAACATTTATCCTGCAGCCGCCGCGCACAATCATTATGATATTGCCAACTGCCCTCCTAACGATGACTCATTCAATACCAAGATAGGAGGCAAATTTTGGAATAAGAATATAGAACTCTCTGACCATGTTGCTTTGCAGAAAAGAAATTACAAGTGGAGTTCAAAATTCAATGGCTTCTGTAATCGCTCCGACCCTTCAAATTAGTGAAGCTTAGGTAAGGGAGCGAAACAGCATAGCAACTCGAGAGGGCTGAGAGTGCTTTCTCTCTCTCTCTCTCTCTCTCTCTCTCTCTCTCTCTCTCTCTCTCTCTCTCTCTCTCTCTCTCTCTCTCTCTCTCTCTCTCTCTCTCTCTCTCTCTCTCTCTCTCTATACACGCTCGACACTTGAGACACCTGGATGAAGGAGGAGGGACAGCAGCTTTATAAATATTTGCTTGAAAGCCCGCCTGATCTGTGCGCGAGTGTGTCTTGTTTGCGGGCCTGAGCCTGGGGGGGGGTTACCGAATAATAAGCTTCAAGCTGCCGCCTCCCACCCCGATTGCGTCATCGGCAAACCGACCATAGACAGGCAGCAGTGGGCCTCATCGAGCCCCCCCCCCTCTCCAAGCGGGTGAGTCAGCGAGAACCGGGTCAGCAGTGTCTCTCTGGCTGCAGCGGCTGGGCCTCGAACAAAAGGTTTAAACTGGGCCCGCTCGGCGCTCTAGAAAATTCAATTTCCTGCCTCGCGCTGTTTTCTTTGGAAGCTGCTGTCTCCGCTGCTTCTGCAGCTCATCTCAAAGCGCTCTTTTTCCTAATGGCAGGTGGCGGAAAATTGGCAATAATAATAAGAAGAAGAATAATTCTGACCTGTCACGAAAGCGAATCAACTGGAATTCATTCGCCAAAATTGCGTGCTGCGCTTATTTTGGTTCGCTGGGATTTTCTTCGAAATAATAACATTTTGAGGCCAGGAGCTTGAAACTGCAACCTCGAGTTGCTATGTATCAGAGAAATGAAACCTTCCTGCATTAGCTACAGTCTTTTTTAATAAGGCTGAGAAGCAACATACAATTAAAATTCTATGACAGTCGCTAGAAGGTACACTTAAAGAAGCTTTCTGGCTGTCATGAGGACACCCGCACTCGAACCAGTATTTGGCCTCCTTTAGAAGAGGGCAGCTACATGGCCAAATGCAATTAGTTTCCAGCCTGACTAAGGCCTTGAACTCAAAATCGTATCTCTTCCCAGACTGGGGTATGGAGGATCCTTATAAACCCGATAGAGAGACAACTGCGAGTCAGCTATTCTACAAGTTAGTACAAGATCTACTCACATAATTTGTAGCAGCACTAACAATACGCTCGTACTAATTGGGCTTGTTGCGGCGATTCACGCTCATGAGGGCAAGCGTTCACGGGTTCAGAGAGTGTGAATGTACATACCTGACGATTAGAAAGTCGTCATCATCACCCTGAGTGATTGCTCCTCATGGGCCAGCAGAATGGCACCTGGGTGGGCTTCGGTTTTACTGTTGTCTTGACTCTTGCTGCAGTGCACAACCCCCCCCCCCCCTCCCTCGTTGCGAACCAAGAGGCACCATTGTTAAAAAGAAATTATTCATTCGGTATGTTCAAAAAAGCAGCACTACAAGCAATGGGGCCGCACACGCAGTAAATTGCAGCGTTGCAAGTCGCCCACGAAGTTTTGCTTTTTGGATCCAGAAAGTAGCTTCTGCTTCTGCTTGAGTGATGCCTATAGCAACCAGCCACCCAGCTAGCTACTGGTAACGGATGCCGCGGCAAAAACACGAACAAGTTTGATACAAGCCAAATGCAAGCAAGGCTGTGGCTCGGCCTGACGCGCACTGCATAGCCGGTCATTGGCTTTTTTATCGCTAAGCTCTGGGAAAGATTGGAGGTTAGAAAAACATTGCTAGCTTTAGTGCTTGCATGTGTAGTGCGGGTGCATGTAACGCATGTAGTAAAAGGAACCGATGCAGCTGCTAAGCATAATTTTGCTATTCCCACGAGCTTCTAGGTTCGTTAAGTGGATTTCGAAACTTGGCGCTAAGGTCCTTCATTCTGCGAGTCAGTGGGTCCAGACCGTCCTGCTCTGAAACTCAGAGACTTGGTCCTGGCCCAGCCCTCGAAGCGATCTGTTGCGTCGTAGGCGACTTCTCGTCTTGAGTCCAATCTTACAATCTTTAAAAATCGTATTTTTGTTTTTGTTTTGGTCCCTAGGACTTGCAAAAATCTTTAAAAACCTAGATCTCTATCAGATTTTTACAAAACTTTATTTCAGGAGCCGTCGTCAAACTATTTTTAATCTAAAGGACAAGATAGAGAATCTTGTCGTGACTGCGGACCAGAGGAGGGGAAGAGGAGAGGGTCAAAGAGAATAGAGAAGAAATAAAAGAGATAGGAGAAGGGAGAGAAGCGAGAAGCGAGAAGCAAGAAGAGAGAAGAGAGAAGAGAGAGAGAGGAGAAAAGAGGAGAGGAGAGGAGACGAGGAGAGAATGGAGAGGAGAGGGGACGGAGATGGGAGAAAAAGAGGAGAGAAAATAGAAAAAATAAATGAGCTGAGAAATGAGAATTGGAGATTAACTCTAAGATAAGAGAGTTGAGAAGCGACACAAACCTTGAGCGGGCCAGAATCGCTATTGTGAAGTTTCAAAGAACCCGAGGGCCGGATAGAGAGGCTTTGCGGACCGGATCTGCTCTATTCAATTGATTGTATCTACGAGTATCAAACACAAAATCAAATATCAAGCGTTACTGCAGTTAAAAACTTCGAAACATGAGGCATGAGATGTTTATTGTCGCTTAGGACGCGAAACTGTTACAGCAAGTTCAGTAAGTGTCGTATTTGCTTGATAATTCCATGCAACTAAACTGCACTCTTATAAAAAAACAGAATTCATGCAACAGATATTTACAAACAAAAAACAGAAAAAACAGTTGCACAGGGTTCAATTTTGCGTAGTCTTATTGATTTTATGATAGGATCGAAAGTGTGTACGGGACGAAAC